>JAWPHD010017913.1:0-42356 GCA_037043455.1 Cyrtodaria siliqua
ACATTGCATTTATCATACAAAACAGAAGCTATTTATGGTTATGCAGTGCATTTATCATACAAAACAGAAGCTATTTATGGTTATACTGTGCATTTATCATACAAAACAGAAGCTATTTATGGTTATACAGGGCATTTATCATACAAAACAGTAGTTATTTATGGTTATACAGTGCATTGATCAACAAAACAGAAGCTATTTATGGTTATACATTGCATTTATCATACAAAACAGTAGCTATTTATGGTTAAACATTGCATTTATCATACAAAACAGAAGTTATTTATGGTTATACAGGGCATTTATCATACAAAACAGAAGCTATTTATGGTTATACAGTGCATTTATCATACAAAACAGAAGCTATTTATGGTTATACATTGCATTTATAACACAAAACAGAAGCTATTTATGGTTATACAGGGCATTTATCATACAAAACAGAAGTAATGTATGGTTATACAGAGCATTTATCATAAAAACAGAAGCTATTTATGGTTATACAGGGCATTTATCATACAAAACAGAAGCTATTTATGGTTATACAGTGCATTTATCAACAAAACAGAAGCTATTTATGGTTATACATTGCATTTATCATACACAACAGAAGCTATTTATGGTTTTACAGGGCATTTATCATACAAAACAGAAGCTATTTATGGTTATACAGGGCATTTATCATAGAAAACAGAAGCTATTTATGGTTATACAGGGCATTTATCATTCAAAACAGAAGTAATTTATGGTTATACATTGCATTTATCAACAAAACAGAAGCTATTTATGGTTATACATTGCATTTATAATACAAAACAGAAGCTATTTATGGTTATACATGGCATTTATCAACAAAACAGAAGCTATTTATGGTTATACATTGCATTTATCATACAAAACAGAAGCTATTTATGGTTATACATTGCATTTATCAACAAAACAGAAGCTATTTATGGTTATACAGGGCATTTATCATACAAAACAGAAGCTATTTATGGTTATACAGTGCATTTATCATACAAAACAGAAGCTATTTATGGTTATACATTGCATTTATCATACAAAACAGAAGCTGTTTATGGTTATACAGTGCATTTATCATACAAAACAGAAGCTATTTATGGTTATACATTGCATTTATAATAAAAAACAGAAGCTATTTATGGTTATACAGGGCATTTATCATACAAAACAGAAGTAATGTATGGTTATACAGCGCATTTATCATAAAAACAGAAGCTATTTATGGTTATACAGGGCATTTATCATACAAAACAGAAGCTATTTATGGTTATACAGTGCATTTATCAACAAAACAGAAGCTATTTATGGTTATACATTGCATTTATCATACACAACAGAAGCTATTTAAGGTTATACAGGGCATTTATCATACAAAACAGAAGCTATTTATGGTTATACAGGGCATTTATCAAAGAAAACAGAAGCTATTTATGGTTATACAGGGCATTTATCATTCAAAACAGAAGTAATTTATGGTTATACATTGCATTTATCAACAAAACAGAAGCTATTTATGGTTATACATTGCATTTATAATACAAAACAGAAGCTATTTATGGCAAGGAATCTCTCTAGGTCTGGATTAATTATGAACACGAAATTGTCATTTCTTGGAGATGTTTGTGTCATCTGTTCACCATCTTTCATCTGTTGCTGTGCCTTCTTTACATAAATGAATGTCTGAGACTCATTGACAGCACTTGTTGTCTCAAGTTGATGCTTTCGCTGTTTCAACTCGGCCATGCAGTTGTCGAGGCAGTCTATGTCATCTTGCATGTCTTTGTCGTTAACTTTATAAAGTCTCTCCAAATCGTCTTTGACTTTCTTCTCAAGAGTATCAAATATTTTGTGCACATGCCTTCTATAATCTTTAATGCTTTGCAGAACATCATTTCTTGACGTTCCAAGAGTGGCTTTCTGCTGCTTTTTTGTGTTTTTGATGTGTTCCATATCTGACATGGTGCGTTCAATATTATTGTTTACTGCCAGAAATTCTTGACTCTGTGCAATTTCTTGAGCAACTTCCCCTATGAACTGCATATCGTCACATGTCCTGAAATTAAGAAAAGAAAGGTTGTTATTATCTTGCGGCTAGCCGCTAGTTCAAACACTCCTGGGGAATATGTAGGTAGCGAGCACATGGTAGTGTATTATAATCAGATCGATATCATACAAACGTATATTCGTATCATATAAGAGCTATTTTTCGCATGTATGCGCTAAATTACACTGAACAAGATTGCTAAGTATCAACTTTTGTATCTTAACTAATTTTCTTATTTTAAAAATAATTTAGAATAGATATGTGATAAATATTTTGTTTTGACCCACAATTTGTAAAACATTTATTTTTTGTTTAAATTGTTACATCTTTTGAGAGTTACCCTCCCTTTATATGAAAACATGAAATATGCTGTTAAAACACATACCATGAGTCAAAGACCGCTTAAAGATATAAAATTCTTAAAATTGGTATGAAATAATAGAAAAAAAACGTACAAATTTGACCCATTTATCGCAGATTCTCCGTCTAAAAAAAAAGGAAATATGGATTACCTCCCTTTAAATTGAATATTGTTTGAAATTGAAGTAACTGTAATTCAGCGTTAACATTAAATATTTCGAAAATTTCTTTTGCAAACGCATTTGTAGTGGTAATGCTAGTAAAACATGATGTCAAAATAATTTTAACTGTCATATTTTAGAATTAGGAACATCGAAAGCTTCATTAAATCGAAGTTCTTAATAAAATCCTATATACCCAGTTGTATAAGTGTTATAACTTATTTCTAAGAAAATACATTGACTTAAAGTTTTAAAATATGTTCATGTAATCAGAGCAGACGATTTACACTCGTTATGTTTCAGTTTAACCGTATCTCTAAAATCAAGCTCAAAATACACAACACAATGAGATTATTGACATATTCTTAGGTTGGTACTTAGCAAGTTGGTTTAGTAATAGTACGGTGATCCCATCTACTTCGTAGCTTACAGTAACAAAACTGCAAATAGTTTCTAAATGCTTTACTTTAAGTAGCTGAAATTGTGTTGGCACATGTATATTGATATGACTTTCACATTACACATCAAGGGGTCAAAACTATTGTAACTACATATGAATAAAGAAGGAGATACAATAGTTTTGCACTGAACTATAGACATACAGTTTTGGTAATTGCTTTTCACAATTGATGATTTTATACATACTTTATACAAAAACAAGATGCAAATAACACTATTTTCGAAATTAAAAAAATAAAAATGGTTATCGAGTAGTTCTTTAATAATTCTAAGTATATTTTTTTTTGTGTTTGAAGTTGTCGGAGTTTCATGTTAAGCCACACAATAACACCGTCAAAGTTTGTATATAAATTGCTGTGATCAACCGTTTGTACTATGCACTAACCTGTTCTCGCAACGTACAGATTCCCCATTATAATCAATGCAAAACGTATGATATCTATTTATATATTTTTGTCAGAAAAAGGATATTTTCTACAATTAAGAACTGTCAATGAGGCTGATGGGTGATTATATGGACTTCAGTAGGGGTTATATTAACCGCGGTTGATACTTGGTCCGAAGGGCCTGAGTAGGAGTATTATTGACTGAGCGTGATACTTGGAATAGGAGCAATATTGACCGATGTTGATACTTGGTTCTATGGACCTGACGAGGAGTAATATTGACCGAGGTTGATACTTGGTTCTGTGGACCTGATGGTAAGTAATATTGACAGAGGTTAAAATTTGGTTATATGGACTTCAGTAGGAGCAATATTGACCGAAGCTGATACTTGATTATATGGACCTGACGAGAAGTAATATTGACCGAGGTGGTTCTATGGACCTTATAAAGAGTAATATTGACGAAGCTCAAACTTGGTTCTATGAAGCTGAGTAGGGGCAATATTAACCGAGGTTGATACTTGGTTATACGGACATGAGGAAGAGTAATAGTGACTGAGTAATAGTGACTGAGGTTCAAACTGGGTCATATGAACATGAGTCGGAGCAATATCAACCGAGATTGATACTTGATTCTGTAGGCCTGAGGGGGAGAAATAGTGACCGATGTTGAAACTTGGTTCTATGGACCTGAAGAAGAGTTATATTGACAGAGGTTCAGCTTGGTTCTATGGACCTTAGAAGGAGCAATAATGACCGAGGTTGATACTCTGAAATGGACTTGGTAGGAGTCATATTGACCGAGGTACTTGGTTCTATGGACCCCGAGAAGAGTAATATTGACCGATGTTGATACTTTGTACTATGGACCTGATAGGAGTCATACCGGCCGAGGTACTTGGTTCTATGGACATGACGAGAAGTAATATTGTCCGAGGTTGATACTTAGTACTATGGACATGAGTAGAAGTCATAATGACCGAGGTAATTGGGTCTATGGACCTCAGGAGGAGTAATATTGACCGAGGTTGATACTCTGTACTATGGACATAAGTAGGAGTCATATTGACCTAGGTACATAGTTCTATGGACCTCGAGATGAGTAATATTGACCGAGGTTGATACTTGATACTCTGGTCCTGAGTAGGAGTCATATTGACCGAGGTATTATATGGACCTAAGGAGGAGTAATATTTAACGACGTTTAAATTTGTTTATCTATGGGCCTGAGTAGGAGTACAGGTAATATTGACTGAGGTTGGTACATTATCGAAATAACTAAACCTTAGCATGGACGGGGCTTACTGTACAACACAAGGACAGAATCAGTTATTCATAGATTTGATAAAGCATCACCAAAATAAACTGACCAATCAGTGAGCAGAACTTCGACACATCTCTTAATTCTGGTAGACTCGGTTTTTATCCTTGATGTTCGATCATGTTTACTGTAAATTGTATGCAAAATGATTCATTATATGTATCTTTCAAAATCGAATCCTACAAATTATCATCATCTTACTCTAGCAAAGATTTTTAATTCACTATAACCTGAGGATAAAAACCGAGTAACACAAATGTTATCACCCAATGGAAATAGGGATAAACATTTTTGTAACAGAAAATTATGAGTAGATGCAATACCCACAGACCTAATAACAAATTTATTAATATGTCTGTGCAATACCGTATGACTTGAATAATGTTTTTATCTGAGTAAGATAAACTGTACAAAATGAACGCATGCTCTGCAATAGTACAGTATATCAATTGCACATTAGGCTTAAAGAAACACTCAGAACAATGGTGTTATATGTTGGTTAGAATAAGGTACGACAACTGAACGATAACAGTTGTGCGCCAGACAGACATAGACTACTAAACAGAAATGTTTTATTATATTCCTCTGTCTGCCATTGATCAACATGACTACCATTGATTATTATTAATACAAATAATTTAATGTAGTACCTGTGGTTTAATGAAACGCACACGTGGCAGCAGATAAGGTTATGGTTGCCACAAAACATCTCTACTGTCTTCCCGCTGTGATGGGAACACATCTCCGTTGTCATCGATGCACTCGTCTGTTTCCCCCAACTCTTCACCTTATTTCTCCCCCACACGGTATGGGTCTTCAACGCTGGAATACTGCCGTGAAATTTAAAACAATCTGTACAGTAGCACATATTACAATCTGTGCAATAACTGGATGCTTCTACTGTTTTATTTCGATTTTCACATGAATTACATGCGAAGTCAAACAGTTCATCAGATCCATCCTTTACCGATCTAGAAAACACGCCTCCTGTAGCCATATTGGAATTTCGTCAACTACCTTATCTCCTTTGAATAAATTCACTGTAACTCACTGTGGATTTTGTATTCTGCGATAATAATCCAAGATAATTAAATTAAACTGGTAAAATTAGTTGCCCGAAAATGTAATTCCTTTCAAAGTGAAAAAAAATATATATGCACACTGAGTCAGTAAAAGTCCAGTCTATTAAACAGTAATGTAAACTGAAGGTAAGTCCATACACAGTTAAAACCTGTTATACACGACGATTAACTCGTGTCTATGTCGAAAAGCACATAAACATTGTTTTAAATACTGATTTCTAGGCTTGACCAATCAAGAGAAACCAACAATTCTATGACGACACAGGAAATGCAAACAAAGGCAATAAGTCAATAATTTGATAAACTAATCAAAGGCAAATTAAATGCAAACATATTTCTTTTGTATATTGATAAAGATAATTAACACCTTCTTTTATATTAATATGAATGTTAATACTCCATGTCAGACTCCCTGCTCATCACCTGTTAGTTTCTTTGTTCAAGGTGACATGTAATCGGCTAACAATAAAAGTGTGAATGGCAAATATCTACTCACAGAAACTTGCAATTATTCGTCAGTCACCATGTTAGAGAAATAAATGGGACCAATTAATTGGGTTTTAAACAATGGTTCAATCAGAAAACAGCATATAACATTCTTATGTAATAAAATGTTAACTATCATAATTACATACAAAACGGAACGGAACTTTTATTCAGACTTAAACTATACAGTTCTGTTCTGTTCAATAACATAAATATTTAATTGTGTTAATGGTAGTTTTTTAAGCACGAACGTCGGTCATCATTTTTTTCATTGTAATTTTACGCTTGCTGGTTTGAGAACAAAACACTAAAAACATTAATTAAAATTTGCTAAAACACGAACAACTCAAAATCGTGAATGTAATACAACACAAGAGGTTTGGGGTAAAAGCCGTACTTTCCGAAAGTACAACATATATTAAGACAAAAGTAACTGTTAATCCATTTATTTATATCGTATATTAAAACAATTAGCATGTATATAGGTAATAAATATATCAGCTGTAATTACGTAATAAACATAATCAGTGCCGTACCGTACATACCGGCGAACATCATTTCTGTAACAGTTATCATCAGTACTTATGTAATAATATTAAATCCACATTATTGAATAAATATCAGACATGGACTCAATTACATGGCCACGCCTCAATTACAGCATAGACATACATGATTATAGATGCATAACATATGTATAAACTATCATTTTCATTTGTATACAATATATCACATAAGTACACCTAAATGTAAATAACATGATTTCAGTTATCTTATTTGGTCCATTTTATTTTATTTTACATCCTATATAAATCTCTAGTAGTTCATTACTACTTTCGGTATTTCACCGTACCACGCACCTGCTATTTCCGTTATGTCTGGGAATTTACGATACGTTAAGGTACGGCTTCTACCCCCAACCTACAAAATTGTTTGAAATCCATAAAGGGACGTTTTAAACGGGGGGACGACTGCATTGACATTCTAAAGTACCGAGTCCTCAGCTAAGACGGCCTATTTTTGAGAAATCGTGGCTACGTACCTGCTAGTTCCGTTGTTTCGGAATGTACGGTACGTTACTGCTTTTACCCCCAATCTACAAAATATCTTTAAACGAACTTATAAATCCGTAAAGGGACGTTTTAAATGGGACGACTTCATTGACATTCTAACGTACCGAGTCCAGCTAAGACGAGCTAAGACGACCTATTTTGAGAAATGGCTACGTTATCTTTTTAGTTTGATAGATTTCAAAAATATTGAGTTACAATAGTTTCGCGCTTAACATTTGAAGATGTGGATGAAATATTTCAGAGTGAAACTATTGTAACTAAAATCTTATAGTAGTTTTTGAAGCATTTTTGCAGTTGTTTTTTTTGTTGTTGGTTTTGTTTTGTTTTCTGTATTTTGTTTTTTGTTTTTTGTTTTTTAACAAGTTACATATTTTAATTAAACCATAATATAGCTTTAGGCAGACAGTTTGTATTTTAAGGCTTGTTTTAAACCTAAGAATTGTAAAGTTTAGATTCACATTTGAATCATAGAATAGTCATAAATTTCATTTTAACAAATTGTCATTTGATTATTTTCTTCCTACATTAAGTTTTTAAAGGAATACATTTGTCTTACAATACTATCGCGCCATTTTTTTACTTTTTTTTTTTACTTTTTACTTTTTTTGAAAGGGAAACTGTTATATGCAATTTTAAACGAACTTGCAAAATACAATACTTTAAATGTGCTATACAGTCCTACGTACAAGGTACAGATCAGACCAAAAAACCCAGAAATTCATTGCTATCATAAACATTACCAGTACTGTTATTCTCCCAACAGGTTGTCCAGATAAACACTTTTTAATGACCATGATAAATTGCTTGGACAGCATTGCCCAACCATGTTTTATTACTGCTCACTGATAAGCATCCACAGAGTTGAGTGTGTTATGAGATGATACTGAGACTTGATTATGAAACCAGAGATCTGAGGAAAAGCATGACCATGTATGTGTATTTAATACATGTAACTTTATTTGTGATTGCTTTATTTAACACTTCAACAAGTCATATCTATAGAATACAGAATAGTTTGTAAAATGTGACAATAGCAAACAAACATATATTCAATGAGCTTAAAAACACCTCGTGTATATAGTTTCAATATCATTTACATGCAACAGTTAAAGGGACACTGTCCGTAAGTAAGCAGATAATGAGCATAACCAAATAACTGGCTGACTTTTATTCAGTGAAATGTATACACGAAAACATGAGGATAGACCCTAAGAAGTATGTAGGAATACATTCGTGAGTTTGAAAAAAAAAAGTTTTAATTATTATATGTAAATAAAGTGGGACCCACAATATTTACCTTTTCTGCGATCACGTGACTTCCATTAGCGCATTAGGTTTTCACCACAGTATGTATTGCGAAATATGTATAGCCCGCTGTCGACCACTTTACGCTCACGCACACTATTAATTACGGCGAGTGTAATTTTAGTTTGGGCTGCGAGTTCAAACGCACAAAGCGGATTTACTTTTTTTTTGTACCGCGATTGAATTCCGTTAAACAATCTTGCTTTTAATTAGTAAATATTCAATAATGTTTAGTGTGTAATGTTTGCGAACATAATTATTGTGTGTTTTATAAGCTAAAAGTTACGGACAGTGTCCCTTTAAACTAAGTTTTCGACCTTTTAAATTGTCAAAAACACTTATTAAAAAACGTTTTTCTCAATAATCAATTTTGAGAGTTTCATTTGATTAAGTATATATGAAATGATTTATACCCACAACTGATTTTAATATAAGATATTAAAGGGACACATGGCAATCTTGTTGAGTTTTTATCAAGCATTAAAATTGGCGATTCAATTTATTAATAAAGAATCATTTGACTTTAAACCTGCTTGCATATAAGTCAATACAATTTTGAGTTATCAATTTATCTTTTTATATTTTCATAGGTTAAAATATATTATTGGTACAATATAATCAACAGTTAGTGATTTGCAAAAAGAGTTTTCTTTATACTCCTCTCATAATTAATATTAATAATTGAATAAATGCAAGTAATGTAGAAAAACTAATGGGACACCGCGAGTTTAAAAAAAAAAGATTGCCGTGTGTCACTTTAAACGTTGGTATAATCTGTTGTTTCTGATGGGTTTTTTAAGCCCTCAAGTATATAATTATATTGATGTGGTTAAATGAGGGTTATATACATTGATGTGGTTAAATGAGGGTTATATATATTGATGTGGTTAAATGAGGGTTATTAATATTGATGTGGTTAAATGAGGGTTATATATACTAATGTGGTGAAATGAGGGTTATATATATTGATGTGGTTAAATGAGGGTTATATATATTGATGTGGTGAAATGAGGGTTATATATATCGATGTGGTTAAATGAGGGTTATATATATTGATGTGGTTAAATGAGGGTTATATATATTGATGTGGTGAAATGAGGGTTATATATATTGATGTGGTTAAATGAGGGTTATATATATTGATGTGGTGAAACTAGGGTTATATATATTGATGTGGTTAAATGAGGGTTATATATATTGATGTGGTTAAATGAGGGTTATATATATTGATGTGGTGAAATGAGGGTTATATATATTGATGAGGTGAAATGAGAGTTATATATATTGATGTGGTTAAATGAGGGTTATATATATTGATGTGGTGAAATTAGGGTTATATATATTGATGTGGTGAAATGAGGGTTTTAAGTATATATATTGATGTGATAATGAGGATTTCTAAATATGCATGCACATTATGTACATCAATAGATTTATACTATACTCTGTAAAAAAGATTTGGACCATGGCAGTGTTCAAACCCGTACAATGATCGCTGAACCATGACATTCGACCATAACCCTTATTATCTCAGTTGATAATTCACAATAGAACAACAATCAACAATAATTATCATTTACAATAAAAGTTTGCGAAAAAATAATAATCTTTTTATTGGTTACTCGAATGTGTCCGTAACCGTTACTTTTTATGGACTTTGCAACATTTTTTACAGACCCTTTGTGTGTTCGCGATATTTTTTTAAAATCAAATCTTGTTTGGAATTTAATGATTCAGGTACCAAATTAACCGGGTAGGGTAGACCTTGGTTACTAAAAAAAATACTAAAATTCTGTAAACTAGTTTTATTTTTATATGACTTTATATACCCTGGTCCAAAACTTTTTTTAGCGAGTATATATTACTTACTACAAAGTGTACTTATTTTTGATAATGTTATTATTACTGAGAACTGTTAAAGATTTGACAGCAAAATACAATTATTAGAAATACAATTTAAGTTGTTGTGTACTATTAGTAAGTAAAACAATATTTTTCTCATTTTACAGCAACTGATACAATTTCCATTTGTATTAAATAAGTCTATGCTAGTAACACTATATATAAAATAAACTGATTTTTCATCAAGTACATTGTTTTATTTCATGATAGTGTCCATTTATACTCGAACTCATTGTGCTGCTGCAGAATGAGCCTCTCAGATATGCCAGCTGTTCCACATTAGCACTGGCTAATTTTATTGCAGTTAATGTGTTAGGGGTCATTAAAAGGCTGCTACCTGGTGAGATTGTAACTGTATCATGATTTTATTTCTGGCTCATATAGGAGCTGATTTTGTATCTTGTGGGGGAGACTGTATAGACAATCCCTGCTATAAACCATCATAAAGGATTACAATTACGTTTCGCAGCAACTAATTTATTTTGTCAACAATTTTAGCTGATTAAAAGACTAAATCAGCCGACTTTAACCGAGAAGAAAACAAAGAAACAAACACTAATAATGTGCTGTTCGTATTATCATTACAATCAGTAACAGGTGTGATTTGGCGACATGGTAATCCCATACACAGTTATTGTTCAAAAAGCAAAACTCGTAACCCATGGAAACCATTTTGATAACTATTTTTTAGCGAGTATCAATACATTTACGGGTTATAGCCCGATTTTGCCACCCACTCACATAAAGAACTTTTTTTTCCGAAGATTGTACGGATATATTTATTCTGTACTACAGCGTGCAACGAACACTGTACTACAGTGTACGAACGCTCTAGCTACAGTGTGCGAACGCTCTACTAGAGCGTGCGAACGCTGTAATACAGTGTGCGAACGTTCTAGCTACAGTGTGCGTATACTACACGTGCAAACACTGTAGCAGAGCATGTGAATGTTTTAAATTATTTTTTATGCATGTCCCCTCTGGAGCTCCTTAGTAAATAGCTATAGTAGAAATGAAAACGTTCTGAAAACGTTTATAATAAATGCTTAAATATTGGTTTACTTAAGCTGAAAATCAAGATTCCGACTCCAGTGGTTGACATCATTTAATGTCATGTATTGAGCCAGGAGTAAGTCATGGTATAATTTAAATCTTTATGTACGTCTGCGAGCATTTCTCATACAAAACAGAATCTATTTTCTCTCATCAAGATGGATTAGATTCAGACTCCAGGGGTTGACATCATTCAATTGAGCCAGGAATAAGTCACAGAATAATTTAAATCTTCATGTACATCTGTGACCATTCCTCATACAAAAAGCAACGGATTTTCCTCTCACCCATATGGTTATAGTTGAAAATCAAGATTCACGCTACATACTGTCATATATTGAGCTAAGAATAAGTCATGTTATCATTTGTCTTCTTCATGTAGTCTGCGACCATTTATCATACAAAACAGAAGCTATTTATGGTTATACAGTGCATTTATCATAAAAAACAGAAGCTATTTATGGTTATACAGTGCATTTATCATACAAAACAGAAGCTATTTCCACTCACCCTTATGGTTATACAGAGCATTTATCAACAAAACAGAAGCTATTTATGGTTATACAGTGCATTTATCATACAAAACAGAAGCTATTTATGGTTATACAGTGCATTTATCATACACAACATAATCTATTTATGGTTATACAGTGCATTTATCAACAAAACAGAAGCTATTTATGGTTATACAGTGCATTTATCATACAAAACAGAAGCTATTTATGGTTATACAGGGCATTTATCATACAAAACAGAAGCTATTTATGGTTATACAGGGCATTTATCATATAAAAACAGAAGCTATTTATGTTTATACAGTGCATTTATCATACAAAACAGAAGCTATTTATGGTTATACAGTGCATTTATCATACAAAACAGAAGCTATTTATGGTTATACAGTGCATTTATCATACAAAACAGAAGCTATTTATGGTTATACATTGCATTTATCAACAAAACAGAAGCTATTTATGGTTATACAGGGCATTTATCATACAAAACAGAAGCTATTTATGGTTATACAGTGCATTTATCAACAAAACAGAAGCTATTTATGGTTATACATTGCATTTATCAACAAAACAGAAGCTATTTATGGTTATACAGGGCATTTATCATAAAAAACAGAAGCTATTTATGGTTATACAGTGCATTTATCAACAAAACAGAAGCTATTTATGGTTATACAGTGCATTTATCAACAAAACAGAAGCTACTTATGGTTATACATTGCATTTATCATACAAAACAGAAGCTATTTATGGTTATACAGGGCATCTATCATACAAAACAGAAGCTATTTATGGTTATACAGTGCATTTATCATACAAAACAGAAGCTATTTATGGTTATACATTGCATTTATCATACAAAACAGAAGCTATTTATGGTTATACAGGGCATTTATCATACAAAACAGAAGCTATTTATGGTTATACAGTGCATTTATCAACAAAACAGAAGCTATTTATGGTTATACATTGCATTTATCATACAAAACAGAAGCTATTTATGGTTATATATTGCATTTATCATACAAAACAGAAGCTATTTATGGTTATGCAGTGCATTTATCATACAAAACAGAAGCTATTTATGGTTATACAGTGCATTTATCATACAAAACAGAAGCTATTTATGGTTATACATTGCATTTATAACACAAAACAGAAGCTATTTATGGTTATACAGGGCATTTATCATACAAAACAGAAGTAATGTATGGTTATACAGAGCATTTATCATAAAAACAGAAGCTATTTATGGTTATACAGGGCATTTATCATACAAAACAGAAGCTATTTATGGTTATACAGTGCATTTATCAACAAAACAGAAGCTATTTATGGTTATACATTGCATTTATCATACACAACAGAAGCTATTTATGGTTATACAGGGCATTTATCATACAAAACAGAAGCTATTTATGGTTATACATTGCATTTATCATACAAAACAGAAGCTATTTATGGTTATACAGTGCATTTATCATACAAAACAGAAGCTATTTTATGGTTATACATTGCATTTATCAACAAAACAGAAGCTATTTATGGTTATACATTGCATTTATCATACAAAACAGAAGCTATTTATGGTTATACAGGGCATTTATCATACAAAACAGAAGCTATTTATGGTTATACAGTGCATTTATCAACAAAACAGAAGCTATTTATGGTTATACATTGCATTTATCATACAAAACATAAGCTATTTATGGTTATACATTGCATTTATTATACAAAACAGAAACTATTTATGGTTATACAGGGCATTTATCATACAAAACAGAAGCTATTTATCGTTATACAGTGCATTTATCATACAAAACAGAAGCTGTTTATGGTTATACATTGCATTTATCATACAAAACAGAAGCTATTCATGGTTATACAGGGCATTTATCATACAAAACAGAAGTAATTTATGGTTATACAGTGCATTTATCAACAAAACAGAAGCTATTGATGGTTATACGGGGCATTTATCATACAAAACAGAAGCTATTTATGGTTATACAGTGCATTTATCATACAAAACAGAAGCTATTTATTGTTATACATTGCATTTATCATACAAAACAGAAGTATTTTATGGTTATACATTGCATTTATCAACAAAACAGAAGCTATTTATGGTTATACATTGCATTTATCATACAAAACAGAAGCTATTTATGGTTATACAGGGCATTTATCATACAAAACAGAAGCTATTTATGGTTATACAGTGCATTTATCAACAAAACAGAAGCTATTTATGGTTATACATTGCATTTATCATACAAAACATAAGCTATTTATGGTTATACATTGCATTTATTATACAAAACAGAAACTATTTATGGTTATACAGGGCATTTATCATACAAAACAGAAGCTATTTATGATTATACAGTGCATTTATCATACAAAACAGAAGCTGTTTATGGTTATAAATTGCATTTATCATACAAAACAGAAGCTATTCATGGTTATACAGGGCATTTATCATACAAAACAGAAGTAATTTATGGTTATACAGTGCATTTATCAACAAAACAGAAGCTATTTATGGTTATACAGGGCATTTATCATACAAAACAGAAGCTATTTATGGTTATACAGTGCATTTATCATACAAAACAGAAGCTGTTTATGGTTATACATTGCATTTATCATACAAAACAGAAGCTATTCATGGTTATACAGGGCATTTATCATACAAAACAGAAGTAATTTATGGTTATACAGTGCATTTATCATACAAAACAGAAGCTATTTATGGTTATACAGGGCATTTATCATACAAAACAGAAGCTATTTATTGTTATACCGTGCATTTGTCAACAAAACAGAAGCAATTTATGGTTATACATTGCATTTATCATACAAAACAGAAGCTATTTATGGTTATACATTGCATTTATCATACAAAACAGAAACTATTTATGGTTATACAGGGCATTTATCATACAAAACAGAAGCTATTTATGGTTATACAGGGCATTTATAATTCAAAACAGAAGTAATTTATGGTTATACATTGCATTTATCAACAAAACAGAAGCTATTTATGGTTATACAATGCATTTATAATACAAAACAGAAGCTATTTATGGTTGTTATACAGTGCATTTATCAACAAAACAGAAGCTATTTATGGTTATACATTGCATTTATCATACAAAACAGAAGCTATTTATGGTTATACATTGCATTTATCAACAAAACAGAAGCTATTTATGGTTATACAGGGCATTTATCATACAAAACAGAAACTATTTATGGTTATACAGTGCATTTATCATACAAAACAGATGCTATTTATGGTTATACATTGCATTTATCATACAAAACAGAAGATGTTGATGGTTATACAGTGCATTTATCATACAAAACAGAAGCTATTTATGGTTATACATTGCATTTATCATACTAAACAGAAGCTATTTATGGTTATCCCATTGCATTTAAAATACAAAACAGAAGCTATTTATGGTTATACAGGGCATTTATCATACAAAACAGAAGTAATTTATGGTTATACAGTGCATTTATCAACAAAACAGAAGCTATTTATGGTTATACAGGACATTTATCATACAAAACAGAAGCTATTTATGGTTATACAGTGCATTTATCAAAAAAACAGAAGCTATTTATGGTTATACATTGCATTTATCATACAAAACAGAAGCTATTTATGGTTATACAGGGCATTTATCATACAAAACAGAAGCTATTTATGGTTATACAGTGCATTTATCATACAAAAAAGAAGCTATTTATGGCTATACATTGCATTTATCATACAAAACAGAAGCTATTTATGGTTATACATTGCATTTATCATACAAAACAGAAACTATTTATGGTTATACATTGCATTTATCATACAAAACAGAAGCTATTTATGGTTATACATTGCATTTATCAACAAAACAGAAGCTATTTATGGTTATACAGGGCATTTATCATACAAAACAGAAGCTATTTATGGTTATACATTGCATTTATCATACAAAACAGAAACTATTTATGGTTATACAGGGCATTTATCATACAAAACAGAAGTAATTTATGGTTATACAGTGCATTTATCATACAAAACAGAAGCTATTTATGGTTATACAGGGCATTTATCATACAAAACAGAAGCTATTTATGGTTATACAGTGCATTTATCATACAAAACATTGCATTTATCATACAAAACAGAAGCTATTTATGGTTATACATTGCATTTATCAACAAAACAGAAGCTATTTATGGTTATATAGTGCATTTATCATACAAAACAGAAGTTATTTATGGTTATACATTGCATTTATCAACAAAACAGAAGCTATTTATGGTTATATATCGCATTTATCAACAAAACAGAAGCTATTTATGGTTATACAGTGCATTTATCATACAAAACAGAAGCTATTTATGGTTATACAGGGCATTTATCATACAAAACAGAAGCTATTTATGGTTATACAGGGCATTTATCAAACAAAACAGAAGATATTTATGGTTATACAGTGCATTTATCAACAAAACAGAAGCTATTTATGGTTATACATTGCATTTATCATACAAAACAGAAGCTATTTATGGTTATACATTGCATTTATCATACAAAACAGAAGCTATTTATGGTTATACAGTAAAATTATCATACAAAAGAGAAGCTATTTATGGTTATACATTGCATTTATCATACAAAACAGAAGTAATTTATTCTTATACATTGCAATTATCAACAAAACAGAAGCTATTTATGGTTATACATTGCATTTATCATACAAAACAGAAGCTATTTATGGTTATACAGGGCATTTATCATACAAAACAGAAGCTATTGATGGTTATACAGTGCATTTATCAACAAAACTGAAGCTATTTATGGTTATACATTGCATTTATCATACAAAACAGAAGCTATTTATGGTTATACATTGCATTTATCATACAAAACAGAAGCTATTTATGGTTATACAGTGCATTTATCATACAAAACAGAAGCTATTTATTGTTATACATTGCATTTATCATACAAAACAGAAGTATTTTATGGTTATACATTGCATTTATCAACAAAACAGAAGCTATTTATGGTTATACATTGCATTTATCATACAAAACAGAAGCTATTTATGGTTATACAGGGCATTTATCATACAAAACAGAAGCTATTTATGGTTATACAGTGCATTTATCAACAAAACAGAAGCTATTTATGGTTATACATTGCATTTATCATACAAAACATAAGCTATGTATGGTTATACACTGCATTTATTATACAAAACAGAAACTATTTATGGTTATACAGGGCATTTATCATACAAAACAGAAGCTATTTATGGTTATACCGTGCATTTGTCAACAAAACAGAAGCAATTTATGGTTATACATAGCATTTATCATACAAAACAGAAGCTATTTATGGTTATACAGGGCATTTATCATACAAAACAGAAGCTATTTATGGTTATACATTGCATTTATCATACAAAACAGAAGCTATTTATGGTTATACAGGGCATTTATCATACAAAACAGAAGTAATTTATGGTTATACATTGCATTTATCATCAAAACTGAAGCTATTTATGGTTATACATTGCATTTATCATACAAAACAGAAGCTATTTATGGTTATACAGTGCATTTATCAAAAAAACAGAAGCTATTTATGGTTATACATTGCATTTATCATACAAAACAGAAGCTATTTATGGTTATACATTGCATTTATCAACAAAACAGAAGCTATTTATGGTTATACAGGGCATTTATCATACAAAACAGAAGCTATTGATGGTTATACAGTGCATTTATCAACAAAACTGAAGCTATTTATGGTTATACATTGCATTTATCATACAAAACAGAAGCTATTTATGGTTATACATTGCATTTATCATACAAAACAGAAGCTATTTATGGTTATACAGTGCATTTATCATACAAAACAGAAGCTATTTATTTTTATACATTGCATTTATCATACAAAACAGAAGTATTTTATGGTTATACATTGCATTTATCAACAAAACAGAAGCTATTTATGGTTATACATTGCATTTATCATACAAAACAGAAGCTATTTATGGCTATACAGGGCATTTATCATACAAAACAGAAGCTATTTATGGTTATACAGTGCATTTATCAACAAAACAGAAGCTATTTATGGTTATACATTGCATTTATCATACAAAACATAAGCTATTTATGGTTATACATTGCATTTATTATACAAAACAGAAACTATTTATGGTTATACATTGCATTTATTATACAAAACAGAAACTATTTATGGTTATACAGGGCATTTATCATACAAAACAGAAGCTATTTATTGTTATACAGTATATTTATCATACAAAACAGAAGCTGTTTATGGTTATACATTGCATTTATCATACAAAACAGAAGCTATTCATGGTTATACAGGGCATTTATCATACAAAACAGAAGTAATTTATGGTTATACAGTGCATTAATCAACTAAACAGAAGCTATTTATGGTTATACAGGGCATTTATCATACAAAACAGAAGCTATTTATTGTTATACCGTGCATTTGTCAACAAAACAGAAGCAATTTATGGTTATACATTGCATTTATCATACAAAACAGAAGCTATTTATGGTTATACAGGGCATTTATCATACAAAACAGAAGCTATTTATGGTTATACATTGCATTTATCATACAAAACAGAAGCTCTTTATGGTTATACAGGGCATTTATCATACAAAACAGAAGTAATTTATGGTTATACATTGCATTTATCATCAAAACTGAAGCTATTTATGGTTATACATTGCATTTATCATACAAAACAGAAGCTATTTATGGTTATACAGTGCATTTATCAAAAAAATAGAAGCTATTTATGGTTATACATTGCATTTATCATACAAAACAGAAGCTATTTATGGTTATACATTGCATTTATCAACAAAACAGAAGCTATTTATGGTTATACAGGGCATTTATCATACAAAACAGAAGCTATTTATGGTTATACAGTGCATTTATCATACAAAACAGAAGCTATTTATGGTTATACATTGCATTTATCATACAAAAGAGAAGCTATTTATGGTTATACAGGGCATTTATCATACAAAACAGAAGCTATTTATGGTTATACAGTGCATTTATCAACAAAACAGAAGCTATTTATGGTTATACATTGCATTTATCATACAAAACAGAAGCTATTTATGGTTATACATTGCATTTATCAACAAAACAGAAGCTATTTATGGTTATACAGGGCATTTATCATACAAAACAGAAGCTATTTATGGTTATACAGTGCATTTATCATACAAAACAGAAGCTATTTATGGTTATACATTGCATTTATCATACAAAACAGAAGCTATTTATGGTTATACAGGGCATTTATCATACAAAACAGAAGTAATTTATGGTTATACAGTGCATTTATCAACAAAACAGAAGCTATTTATGGTTATACAGGGCATTTATCATCCAAAACAGAAGCTATTTATGGTTATACAGTGCATTTATCAACAAAACAGAAGCTATTTATGGTTATACATTGCATTTATCATACAAAACAGAAGCTATTTATTGTTATACAGGGCATTTTTTATACAAAACAGAAGCTATTCATGGTTATACATTGCATTTATCATACAAAACAGAAGCTATTTATGGTTATACATTGCATTTATCAACAAAACAGAAGCTATTTATGGTTATACAGGGCATTTATCATACAAAACAGAAGCTATTTATGGTTATACATTGCATTTATCATTCAAAACAGAAGCTATTTATGGTTTTACATTGCATTTATCATACAAAACAGAAGCTATTTATGGTTATACATTGCATTTATCAACAAAACAGAAGCTATTTATGGTTATACAGGGCATTTATCATACAAAACAGAAACTATTTATGGTTATACATTGCATTTATCATACAAAACAGTAACTATTTATGGTTATACAGGGCATTTATCATACAAAACAGAAGTAATTTATGGTTAAACAGTGCATTTACCAACAAAATAGAAGCTATTTATGGTTATACATTGCATTTATCATACAAAACAGAAGCTATTTATGGTTATACAGGGCATTTATCATACAAAACAGAAGTAATTTATAGTTATACAGTGCATTTATCAACAAAACAGAAGCTATTTATGGTTATACAGTACATTTATCAACAAAACAGAAGCTATTTATGGTTATACAGTGCATTTATCAATAAAACAGAAGCTATTTATGGTTATACAGTGCATTTATCAACAAAACAGAAGCTATTAATGGTTATACAGTGCATTTATCAACAAAACAGAAGCTATTTATGGTTATACAGTGCATTTATCATACAAAACAGAAGCTATTTATGGTTATACAGTGCAATTATCATACAAAAAAGAAGCAATTTTTGTTTATCAGTGCATTTATCATACAAAACAGAAGCTATTTATGGTTATACAGTGTATTTATCATACAAAACAGAAGCTTTTCCCACTCACCCTTATGGTTATACAGTGCATTTATCAACAAAACAGAAGCTATTTATGGTTATACAGTGCATTTATCATACAAAACAGAAGCTATTTATGGTTATACAGTGCATTTATCATACAAAACAGAAGCTATTTATGGTTATACAGTGCATTTATCATACAAAGCAGAAACTATTTCCACTCACCCTGATGGTTATACAGTGCATTTATCAACAAAACAGAAGCTATTTATGGTTATACAGTGCATTTATCATACAATGCAGAAGCTATTTCCACTCACCCTTATGGTTATACAGTGCATTTATCAACAAAACAGGAGCTATTTATGGTTAAACAGTGCATTTATCAACAAAACATAAGCTATTTATGGTTATACAGTGCATTTATCTTACACAACAGAAGCTATTTCCACTCACCCTTATGGTTATACAGTGCATTTATCATACAAAACAGAAGCTATTTATGGTTATACAGTGCATTTGTCATACAAAACAGAAGCTATTTCCACTCACCCTTATGGTTATACAGTGCATTTATCATACAAAACAGAAGCTATTTATCTTTATACAGTGCATTTATCATACAAAACAGAAGCTATTTATGGTTATACAGTGCATTTATCATACAAAACACAAGCTATCTTTGGTTATACAGTGCATTTATCAACAAAACAGAAGCTATTTCCACTCACCCTTATGGTTATACGGTGCATTGATCAACAAAACAGAAGCTATTTATGGTTATACAGTGCATTTATCATACAACACAGAAGCTATTTATGGTTATACAGTGCATTTATCATACAAAACAGAAGCTGTTTATGGTTATACAGTGCATTTATCATACAAAACAGAAGCTATTTATGGTTATACAGTGCATTTATCATACAAAACAGAAGCTATTTCTACTCACCCTTATGGTTATACAGTGCATTTATCATACAACACAGAAACTATTTATGGTTATACAGTGCATTTATCATACAAAACAGAAGCTATTTATGGTTATACAGTGCATTTATCATACAAAACAGAACCTATTTCCACTCACACTAACGGTTATACAGTGCATTTATCAACAATACAGAAGCTATTTATGGTTATACAGTGCATTTATCATACAAAACAGTAGCTATTTATGGTTATACAGTGCATTTATCAACAAAACAGAAGCTATTTATGGTTATACAGGGCATTTATCATACAAAACAGAAGCTATGTATGGTTATACAGTGCATTTATCATACAAAACAGAAGTTATTTATGGTTATACAGTGCATTTATCATACAAAACAGAAGCTATTTATGGTTATACAGGGCATTTATAATTCAAAACAGAAGTAATTTATGGTTATACATTGCATTTATCAACAAAACAGAAGCTATTTATGGTTATACAATGCATTTATAATACAAAACAGAAGCTATTTATGGTTGTTATACAGTGCATTTATCAACAAAACAGAAGCTATTTATGGTTATACATTGCATTTATCATACAAAACAGAAGCTATTTATGGTTATACATTGCATTTATCAACAAAACAGAAGCTATTTATGGTTATACAGGGCATTTATCATACAAAACAGAAGCTATTTATGGTTATACAGTGCATTTATCATACAAAACAGAAGCTATTTATGGTTATACATTGCATTTATCATACAAAACAGAAGATGTTGATGGTTATACAGTGCATTTATCATACAAAACAGAAGCTATCTTTGGTTATACAGGGCATTTATCATACAAAACAGAAGCTATTTATGGTTATACAGTGCATTTATCAACAAAACAGAAGCTATTTATGGTTATACATTGCATTTATCATACTAAACAGAAGCTATTTATTGTTATCCCATTGCATTTAAAATACAAAACAGAAGCTATTTATGGTTATACAGTGCATTTATCATACAAAACAGAAGTAATTTATGGTTATACAGTGCATTTATCAACAAAACAGAAGCTATTTATGGTTATACAGGGCATTTATCATACAAAACAGAAGCTATTTATGGTTATACAGTGCATTTATCAAAAAAACAGAAGCTATTTATGGTTATACATTGCATTTATCATACAAAACAGAAGCTATTTATGGTTATACAGGGCATTTATCATACAAAACAGAAGCTATTTATGGTTATACAGTGCATTTATCATACAAAAAAGAAGCTATTTATGGCTATACATTGCATTTATCATACAAAACAGAAGCTATTTATGGTTATACACTGCATTTATTATACAAAACAGAAACTATTTATGGTTATACAGGGCATTTATCATACAAAACAGAAGCTATTTATGGTTATACAGTATATTTATCATACAAAACAGAAGCTGTTTATGGTTATACATTGCATTTATCATACAAAACAGAAGCTTTTCATGGTTATACAGGGCATTTATCATACAAAACAGAAGTAATTTATGGTTATACAGTGCATTTATCAACAAAACAGAAGCTATTTATGGTTATACAGGGCATTTATCATACAAAACAGAAGCTATTTATTGTTATACCGTGCATTTGTCAACAAAACAGAAGCAATTTATGGTTATACATAGCATTTATCATACAAAACAGAAGCTATTTATGGTTATACAGGGCATTTATCATACAAAACAGAAGCTATTTATGGTTATACATTGCATTTATCATACAAAACAGATGCTATTTATGGTTATACAGGGCATTTATCATACAAAACAGAAGTAATTTATGGTTATACATTGCATTTATCATCAAAACTGAAGCTATTTATGGTTATAAATTGCATTTATCATACAAAACAGAAGCTATTTATGGTTATACAGTGCATTTATCAAAACAACAGAAGCTATTTATGGTTATACATTGCATTTATCATACAAAACAGAAGCTATTTATGGTTATACATTGCATTTATCAACAAAACAGAAGCTATTTATGGTTATACAGGGCATTTATCATACAAAACAGAAGCTATTGATGGTTATACAGTGCATTTATCAACAAAACTGAAGCTATTTATGGTTATACATTGCATTTATCATACAAAACAGAAGCTATTTATGGTTATACATTGCATTTATCATACAAAACAGAAGCTATTTATGGTTATACAGTGCATTTATCATACAAAACAGAAGCTATTTATGGTTATACATTGCATTTATCATACAAAACAGAAGCTATTTATGGTTATACAGTGCATTTATCATACAAAACAGAAGCTATTTATTTTTATACATTGCATTTATCATACAAAACAGAAGTATTTTATGGTTATACATTGCATTTATCAACAAAACAGAAGCTATTTATGGTTATACATTGCATTTATCATACAAAACAGAAGCTATTTATGGTTATACAGGGCATTTATCATACAAAACAGAAGCTATTTATGGTTATACAGTGCATTTATCAACAAAACAGAAGCTATTTATGGTTATACATTGCATTTATCATACAAAACATAAGCTATTTATGGTTATACATTGCATTTATTATACAAAACAGAAACTATTTATGGTTATACAGGGCATTTATCATACAAAACAGAAGCTTTTTATTGTTATACAGTATATTTATCATACAAAACAGAAGCTGTTTATGGTTATACATTGCATTTATCATACAAAACAGAAGCTATTCATGGTTATACAGGGCATTTATCATACAAAACAGAAGTAATTTATGGTTATACAGTGCATTTATCAACAAAACAGAAGCTATTTATGGTTATACAGGGCATTTATCTTACAAAACAGAAGCTATTTATTGTTATACCGTGCATTTGTCAACAAAACAGAAGCAATTTATGGTTATACATTGCATTTATCATACAAAACAGAAGCTATTTATGGTTATACAGGGCATTTATCATACAAAACAGAAGCTATTTATGGTTATACAGTATATTTATCATACAAAACAGAAGCTGTTTATGGTTATACATTGCATTTATCATACAAAACAGAAGCTTTTCATGGTTATACAGGGCATTTATCATACAAAACAGAAGTAATTTATGGTTATACAGTGCATTTATCAACAAAACAGAAGCTATTTATGGTTATACAGGGCATTTATCATACAAAACAGAAGCTATTTATTGTTATACCGTGCATTTGTCAACAAAACAGAAGCAATTTATGGTTATACATAGCATTTATCATACAAAACAGAAGCTATTTATGGTTATACAGGGCATTTATCATACAAAACAGAAGCTATTTATGGTTATACATTGCATTTATCATACAAAACAGAAGCTATTTATGGTTATACAGGGCATTTATCATACAAAACAGAAGTAATTTATGGTTATACATTGCATTTATCATCAAAACTGAAGCTATTTATGGTTATAAATTGCATTTATCATACAAAACAGAAGCTATTTATGGTTATACAGTGCATTTATCAAAACAACAGAAGCTATTTATGGTTATACATTGCATTTATCATACAAAACAGAAGCTATTTATGGTTATACATTGCATTTATCAACAAAACAGAAGCTATTTATGGTTATACAGGGCATTTATCATACAAAACAGAAGCTATTGATGGTTATACAGTGCATTTATCAACAAAACTGAAGCTATTTATGGTTATACATTGCATTTATCATACAAAACAGAAGCTATTTATGGTTATACATTGCATTTATCATACAAAACAGAAGCTATTTATGGTTATACAGTGCATTTATCATACAAAACAGAAGCTATTTATTTTTATACATTGCATTTATCATACAAAACAGAAGTATTTTATGGTTATACATTGCATTTATCAACAAAACAGAAGCTATTTATGGTTATACATTGCATTTATCATACAAAACAGAAGCTATTTATGGTTATACAGGGCATTTATCATACAAAACAGAAGCTATTTATGGTTATACAGTGCATTTATCAACAAAACAGAAGCTATTTATGGTTATACATTGCATTTATCATACAAAACATAAGCTATTTATGGTTATACATTGCATTTATTATACAAAACAGAAACTATTTATGGTTATACAGGGCATTTATCATACAAAACAGAAGCTATTTATTGTTATACAGTATATTTATCATACAAAACAGAAGCTGTTTATGGTTATACATTGCATTTATCATACAAAACAGAAGCTATTCATGGTTATACAGGGCATTTATCATACAAAACAGAAGTAATTTATGGTTATACAGTGCATTTATCAACAAAACAGAAGCTATTTATGGTTATACAGGGCATTTATCTTACAAAACAGAAGCTATTTATTGTTATACCGTGCATTTGTCAACAAAACAGAAGCAATTTATGGTTATACATTGCATTTATCATACAAAACAGAAGCTATTTATGGTTATACAGGGCATTTATCATACAAAACAGAAGCTATTTATGGTTATACATTGCATTTATCATACAAAACAGAAGCTATTTATGGTTATACAGGGCATTTATCATACAAAACAGAGGTAATTTATGGTTATACATTGCATTTATCATCAAAACTGAAGCTATTTATGGTTATACATTGCATTTATCATACAAAACAGAAGCTATTTATGGTTATACAGTGCATTTATCAAAAAAATAGAAGCTATTTATGGTTATACATTGCATTTATCATACAAAACAGAAGCTATTTATGGTTATACATTGCATTTATCAACAAAACAGAAGCTATTTATGGTTATACAGGGCATTTATCATACAAAACAGAAGCTATTTATGGTTATACAGTGCATTTATCAACAAAACAGAAGCTATTTATGGTTATACATTGCATTTATCATACAAAACAGAAGCTATTTATGGTTATACATTGCATTTATCAACAAAACAGAAGCTATTTATGGTTATACAGGGCATTTATCATACAAAACAGAAGCTATTTATGGTTATACAGTGCATTTATCATACAAAACAGAAGCTATTTATGGTTATACATTGCATTTATCATACAAAACAGAAGCTATTTATGGTTATACAGGGCATTTATCATACAAAACAGAAGTAATTTATGGTTATACAGTGCATTTATCAACAAAACAGAAGCTATTTATGGTTATACAGGGCATTTATCATCCAAAACAGAAGCTATTTATGGTTATACAGTGCATTTATCAACAAAACAGAAGCTATTTATGGTTATACAGTGCATTTATCATACAAAACAGAAGCTATTTATGGTTATACAGGGCATTTTTTATACAAAACAGAAGCTATTCATGGTTATACATTGCATTTATCATACAAAACAGAAGCTATTTATGGTTATACATTGCATTTATCAACAAAACAGAAGCTATTTATGGTTATACAGGGCATTTATCATACAAAACAGAAGCTATTTATGGTTATACATTGCATTTATCATTCAAAACAGAAGCTATTTATGGTTTTACATTGCATTTATCATACAAAACAGAAGCTATTTATGGTTATACATTGCATTTATCAACAAAACAGAAGCTATTTATGGTTATACAGGGCATTTATCATACAAAACAGAAACTATTTATGGTTATACATTGCATTTATCATACAAAACAGTAACTATTTATGGTTATACAGGGCATTTATCATACAAAACAGAAGTAATTTATGGTTAAACAGTGCATTTACCAACAAAACAGAAGCTATTTATGGTTATACATTGCATTTATCATACAAAACAGAAGCTATTTATGGTTATACAGGGCATTTATCATACAAAACAGAAGTAATTTATGGTTATACAGTGCATTTATCAACAAAACAGAAGCTATTTATGGTTATACAGTACATTTATCAACAAAACAGAAGCTATTTATGGTTATACAGTGCATTTATCAATAAAACAGAAGCTATTTATGGTTATACAGTGCATTTATCAACAAAACAGAAGCTATTAATGGTTATACAGTGCATTTATCAACAAAACAGAAGCTATTTATGGTTATACAGTGCATTTATCATACAAAACAGAAGCTATTTATGGTTATACAGTTCAATTATCATACAAAACAGAAGCTATTTATGGTTATACAGTGCATTTATCAACAGAACAGAAGCTATTTATGGTTAAATAGTGCAATTATCATACAAAAAAGAAGCAATTTTTGTTTATCAGTGCATTTATCATACAAAACAGAAGCTATTTATGGTTATACAGTGTATTTATCATACAAAACAGAAGCTTTTCCCACTCACCC
This sequence comes from Cyrtodaria siliqua, assembly GCA_037043455.1. NCBI lineage: Eukaryota > Metazoa > Mollusca > Bivalvia > Adapedonta > Hiatellidae > Cyrtodaria > Cyrtodaria siliqua. The sequence continues at coordinate 27,867 of JAWPHD010017913.1, forward strand.
TTATGGTTATACAGTGCATTTATCAACAAAACAGAAGCTATTTATGGTTATACAGTGCATTTATCATACAAAACAAAAGCTATTTATGGTTATACAGTGCATTTATCATACAAAACAGAAGCTATTTATGGTTATACAGTGCATTTATCATACAAAACAGAAGCTATTTATGGTTATACAGGGCATTTATCATACAAAACAGAAGCTATTTATTGTTATACCGTGCATTTGTCAACAAAACAGAAGCTATTTATGGTTATACAGTGCATTTATCATACAATGCAGAAGCTATTTCCACTCACCCTTATGGTTATACAGTGCATTTATCAACAAAACAGGAGCTATTTATGGTTAAACAGTGCATTTATCAACAAAACATAAGCTATTTATGGTTATACAGTGGATTTATCTTACACAACAGAAGCTATTTCCACTCACCCTTATGGTTATACAGTGCATTTATCATACAAAACAGAAGCTATTTATTGTTATACAGTGCATTTGTCATACAAAACAGAAGCTATTTCCACTCACCCTTATGGTTATACAGTGCATTTATCATACAAAACAGAAGCTATTTATCTTTATACAGTGCATTTATCATACAAAACAGAAGCTATTTATGGTTATACAGTGCATTTATCATACAAAACAGAAGCTATCTTTGGTTATACAGTGCATTTATCAACAAAACAGAAGCTATTTCCACTCACCCTTATGGTTATACGGTGCATTGATCAACAAAACAGAAGCTATTTATGGTTATACAGTGCATTTATCATACAACACAGAAGCTATTTATGGTTATACAGTGCATTTATCATACAAAACAGAAGCTGTTTATGGTTATACAGTGCATTTATCATACAAAACAGAAGCTATTTATGGTTATACAGTGCATTTATCATACAAAACAGAAGCTATTTCCACTCACCCTTATGGTTATACAGTGCATTTATCATACAACACAGAAACTATTTATGGTTATACAGTGCATTTATCATACAAAACAGAAGCTATTTATGGTTATACAGTGCATTTATCATACAAAACAGAACCTATTTCCACTCACCCTAACGGTTATACAGTGCATTTATCAACAATACAGAAGCTATTTATGGTTATACAGTGCATTTATCATACAAAACAGAAGCTATTTATGGTTATACAGTTCATTTATCAACAAAACAGAAGCTATTTATGGTTATACAGGGCATTTATCATACAAAACAGAAGCTATGTATGGTTATACAGTGCATTTATCATACAAAACAGAAGTTATTTATGGTTATACAGTGCATTTATCATACAAAACAGAAGCTATTTATGGTTATACAGGGCATTTATAATTCAAAACAGAAGTAATTTATGGTTATACATTGCATTTATCAACAAAACAGAAGCTATTTATTGTTATACAATGCATTTATAATACAAAACAGAAGCTATTTATGGTTGTTATACAGTGCATTTATCAACAAAACAGAAGCTATTTATGGTTATACATTGCATTTATCATACAAAACAGAAGCTATTTATGGTTATACATTGCATTTATCAACAAAACAGAAGCTATTTATGGTTATACAGGGCATTTATCATACAAAACAGAAGCTATTTATGGTTATACAGTGCATTTATCATACAAAACAGAAGCTATTTATGGTTATACATTGCATTTATCATACAAAACAGAAGATGTTGATGGTTATACAGTGCATTTATCATACAAAACAGAAGCTATTTATGGTTATACAGTGCATTTATCAACAAAACAGAAGCTATTTATGGTTATACATTGCATTTATCATACTAAACAGAAGCTATTTATTGTTATCCCATTGCATTTAAAATACAAAACAGAAGCTATTTATGGTTATACAGTGCATTTATCATACAAAACAGAAGTAATTTATGGTTATACAGTGCATTTATCAACAAAACAGAAGCTATTTATGGTTATACAGGGCATTTATCATACAAAACAGAAGCTATTTATGGTTAGACAGTGCATTTATCAAAAAAACAGAAGCTATTTATGGTTATACATTGCATTTATCATACAAAACAGAAGCTATTTATGGTTATACAGGGCATTTATCATACAAAACAGAAGCTATTTATGGTTATACAGTGCATTTATCATACAAAAAAGAAGCTATTTATGGCTATACATTGCATTTATCATACAAAACAGAAGCTATTTATGGTTATACATTGCATTTATCATACAAAACAGAAACTATTGATGGTTATACATTGCATTTATCATACAAAACAGAAGCTATTTATGGTTATACATTGCATTTATCAACAAAACAGAAGCTATTTATGGTTATACAGGGCATTTATCATACAAAACAGAAGCTATTTATGGTTATACATTGCATTTATCATACAAAACAGAAACTATTTATGGTTATACAGGGCATTTATCATACAAAACAGAAGTAATTTATGGTTATACAGTGCATTTATCATACAAAACAGAAGCTATTTATGGTTATACAGGGCATTTATCATACAAAACAGAAGCTATTTATGGTTATACAGTGCATTTATCATACAAAACATTGCATTTATCATACAAAACAGAAGCTATTTATGGTTATACATTGCATTTATCAACAAAACAGAAGCTATTTATGGTTATATAGTGCATTTATCATACAAAACAGAAGTTATTTATGGTTATACATTGCATTTATCAACAAAACAGAAGCTATTTATGGTTATATATCGCATTTATCAACAAAACAGAAGCTATTTATGGTTAAACAGTGCATTTATCATACAAAACAGAAGCTATTTATGGTTATACAGGGCATTTATCATACAAAACAGAAGCTATTTATGGTTATACAGGGCATTTATCAAACAAAACAGAAGCTATTTATGGTTATACAGTGCATTTATCAACAAAACAGAAGCTATTTATGGTTATACAGGGCATTTATCATACAAAACAGAAGCTATTTATGGTTATACATTGCATTTATCATACAAAACAGAAGCTATTTATGGTTATACAGTGCAATTATCATACAAAAGAGAAGCTATTTATGGTTATACATTGCATTTATCAAACAAAACAGAAGTAATTTATGGTTATACATTGCAATTATCAACAAAACAGAAGCTATTTATGGTTATACATTGCATTTATCATACAAAACAGAAGCTATTTATGGTTATACAGGGCATTTATCATACAAAACAGAAGCTATTGATGGTTATACAGTGCATTTATCAACAAAACTGAAGCTATTTATGGTTGTACATTGCATTTATCATACAAAACAGAAGCTATTTATGGTTATACATTGCATTTATCATACAAAACAGAAGCTATTTATGGTTATACAGTGCATTTATCATACAAAACAGAAGCTATTTATTGTTATACATTGCATTTATCATACAAAACAGAAGTATTTTATGGTTATACATTGCATTTATCAACAAAACAGAAGCTATTTATGGTTATACATTGCATTTATCATACAAAACAGAAGCTATTTATGGTTATACAGGGCATTTATCATACAAAACAGAAGCTATTTATGGTTATACAGTGCATTTATCAACAAAACAGAAGCTATTTATGGTTATACAGGGCATTTATCATACAAAACAGAAGCTATTTATGGTTATACAGTGCATTTATCAACAAAACAGAAGCTATTTATGGTTATACATTGCATTTATTATACAAAACAGAAACTATTTATGGTTATACAGGGCATTTATCATACAAAACAGAAGCTATTTATGGTTATACAGTATATTTATCATACAAAACAGAAGCTGTTTATGGTTATACATTGCATTTATCATTCAAAACAGAAGCTATTCATGGTTATACAGGGCATTTATCATACAAAACAGAAGTAATTTATGGTTATACAGTGCATTTATCAACAAAACAGAAGCTATTTATGGTTATACAGGGCATTTATCATACAAAACAGAAGCTATTTATTGTTATACCGTGCATTTGTCAACAAAACAGAAGCAATTTATGGTTATACATAGCATTTATCATACAAAACAGAAGCTATTTATGGTTATACAGGGCATTTATCATACAAAACAGAAGCTATTTATGGTTATACATTGCATTTATCATACAAAACAGAAGCTATTTATGGTTATACAGGGCATTTATCATACAAAACAGAAGTAATTTATGGTTATACATTGCATTTATCATCAAAACTGAAGCTATTTATGGTTATACATTGCATTTATCATACAAAACAGAAGCCATTTATGGTTATACAGTGCATTTATCAAAAAAACAGAAGCTATTTATGGTTATACATTGCATTTATCATACAAAACAGAAGCTATTTATGGTTATACTTTGCATTTATCAACAAAACAGAAGCTATTTATGGTTATACAGGGCATTTATCATACAAAACAGAAGCTATTGATGGTTATACAGTGCATTTATCAACAAAACTGAAGCTATTTATGGTTATACATTGCATTTATCATACAAAACAGAAGCTATTTATGGTTATACATTGCATTTATCATACAAAACAGAAGCTATTTATGGTTATACAGTGCATTTATCATACAAAACAGAAGCTATTTATTGTTATACATTGCATTTATCATACAAAACAGAAGTATTTTATGGTTATACATTGCATTTATCAACAAAACAGAAGCTATTTATGGTTATACATTGCATTTATCATACAAAACAGAAGCTATTTATGGTTATACAGGGCATTTATCATACAAAACAGAAGCTATTTATGGTTATACAGTGCATTTATCAACAAAACAGAAGCTATTTATGGTTATACATTGCATTTATCATACAAAACATAAGCTATTTATGGTTATACAGGGCATTTATCATACAAAACAGAAGCTATATATGGTTATACAGTATATTTATCATACAAAACAGAAGCTGTTTATGGTTATACATTGCATTTATCATACAAAACAGAAGCTATTCATGGTTATACAGGGCATTTATCATACAAAACAGAAGTAATTTATGGTTATACAGTGCATTTATCAACAAAACAGAAGCTATTTATGGTTATACAGGGCATTTATCATACAAAACAGAAGCTATTTATTGTTATACCGTGCATTTGTCAACAAAACAGAAGCAATTTATGGTTATACATTGCATTTATCATACAAAACAGAAGCTATTTATGGTTATACAGGGCATTTATTATACAAAACAGAAGCTATTTATGGTTATACATTGCATTTATCATACAAAACAGAAGCTATTTATGGTTATACAGGGCATTTATCATACAAAACAGAAGTAATTTATGGTTATACATTGCATTTATCATCAAAACTGAAGCTATTAATGGTTATACATTGCATTTATCATACAAAACAGAAGCTATTTATGGTTATACAGTGCATTTATCAAAAAAATAGAAGCTATTTATGGTTATACATTGCATTTATCATACAAAACAGAAGCTATTTATGGTTATACATTGCATTTATCAACAAAACAGAAGCTATTTATGGTTATACAGGGCATTTATCATACAAAACAGAAGCTATTTATGGTTATACAGAGCATTTATCATACAAAACAGAAGCTATTTATGGTTATACATTGCATTTATCATACAAAAGAGAAGCTATTTATGGTTATACAGGGCATTTATCATACAAAACAGAAGCTATTTATGGTTATACAGTGCATTTATCAACAAAACAGAAGCTATTTATGGTTATACATTGCATTTATCATACAAAACAGAAGCTATTTATGGTTATACATTGCATTTATCAACAAAACAGAAGCTATTTATGGTTATACAGGGCATTTATCATACAAAACAGAAGCTATTTATGGTTATACAGTGCATTTATCATACAAAACAGAAGCTATTTATGGTTATACATTGCATTTATCATACAAAATAGAAGCTATTTATGGTTATACAGGGCATTTATCATACAAAACAGAAGTAATTTATGGTTATACAGTGCATTTATCAACAAAACAGAAGCTATTTATGGTTATACAGGGCATTTATCATCCAAAACAGAAGCTATTTATGGTTATACAGTGCATTTATCAACAAAACAGAAGCTATTTATGGTTATACATTGCATTTATCATACAAAACAGAAGCTATTTATGGTTATACAGGGCATTTATCATACAAAACAGAAGCTATTCATGGTTATACATTGCATTTATCATACAAAACAGAAGCTATTTATGGTTATACATTGCATTTATCAACAAAACAGAAGCTATTTATGGTTATACAGGGCATTTATCATACAAAACAGAAGCTATTTATGGTTATACATTGCATTTATCATTCAAAACAGAAGCTATTTATGGTTTTACATTGCATTTATCATACAAAACAGAAGCTATTTATGGTTATACATTGCATTTATCAACAAAACAGAAGCTATTTATGGTTATACAGGGCATTTATCATACAAAACAGAAACTATTTATGGTTATACATTGCATTTATCATACAAAACAGTAACTATTTATGGTTATACAGGGCATTTATCATACAAAACAGAAGTAATTTATGGTTAAACAGTGCATTTACCAACAAATCAGAAGCTATTTATGGTTATACATTGCATTTATCATACAAAACAGAAGCTATTTATGGTTATACAGGGCATTTATCATACAAAACAGAAGTAATTTATGGTTATACAGTGCATTTATCAACAAAACAGAAGCTATTTATGGTTATACAGTACATTTATCAACAAAACAGAAGCTATTTATGGATATACAGTGCATTTATCAATAAAACAGAAGCTATTTATGGTTATACAGTGCATTTATCAACAAAACAGAAGCTATTAATGGTTATACAGTGCATTTATCAACAAAACAGAAGCTATTTATGGTTATACAGTGCATTTATCATACAAAACAGAAGCTATTTATGGTTATACAGTTCAATTATCATACAAAACAGAAGCTATTTATGGTTATACAGTGCATTTATCAACAGAACAGAAGCTATTTATGGTTATACAGTGCAATTATCATACAAAAAAGAAGCAATTTTTGTTTATACAGTGCATTTATCATACAAAACAGAAGCTATTTATGGTTATACAGTGTATTTATCATACAAAACAGAAGCTTTTCCCACTCACCCTTATGGTTATACAGTGCATTTATCAACAAAACAGAAGCTATTTATGGTTATACAGTGCATTTATCATACAAAACAGAAGCTATTTATGGTTATACAGTGCATTTATCATACAAAACAGAAGCTATTTATGGTTATACAGTGCATTTATCATACAAAGCAGAAACTATTTCCACTCACCCTGATGGTTATACAGTGCATTTATCAACAAAACAGAAGCTATTTATGGTTATACAGTGCATTTATCATACAATGCAGAAGCTATTTCCACTCACCCTTATGGTTATACAGTGCATTTATCAACAAAACAGGAGCTATTTATGGTTAAACAGTGCATTTATCAACAAAACATAAGCTATTTATGGTTATACAGTTCATTTATCTTACACAACAGAAGCTATTTCCACTCACCCTTATGGTTATACAGTGCATTTATCATACAAAACAGAAGCTATTTATGGTTATACAGTGCATTTGTCATACAAAACAGAAGCTATTTCCACTCACCCTTATGGTTATACAGTGCATTTATCATACAAAACAGAAGCTATTTATCTTTATACAGTGCATTTATCATACAAAACAGAAGCTATTTATGGTTATACAGTGCATTTATCATACAAAACAGAAGCTATCTTTGGTTATACAGTGCATATATCAACAAAACAGAAGCTATTTCCACTCACCCTTATGGTTATACGGTGCATTGATCAACAAAACAGAAGCTATTTATGGTTATACAGTGCATTTATCATACAACACAGAAGCTATTTATGGTTATACAGTGCATTTATCATACAAAACAGAAGCTGTTTATGGTTATACAGTGCATTTATCATACAAAACAGAAGCTATTTATGGTTATACAGTGCATTTATCATACAAAACAGAAGCTATTTCCACTCACCCTTATGGTTATACAGTGCATTTATCATACAACACAGAAACTATTTATGGTTATACAGTGCATTTATCATACAAAACAGAAGCTATTTATGGTTATACAGTGCATTTATCATACAAAACAGAACCTATTTCCACTCACCCTAACGGTTATACAGTGCATTTATCAACAATACAGAAGCTATTTATGGTTATACAGTGCATTTATCATACAAAACAGAAGCTATTTATGGTTATACAGTGCATTTATCAACAAAACAGAAGCTATTTATGGTTATACAGGGCATTTATCATACAAAACAGAAGCTATGTATGGTTATACAGTGCATTTATCATACAAAACAGAAGTTATTTATGGTTATACAGTGCATTTATCATACAAAACAGAAGCTATTTATGGTTATACATTGCATTTATCATACAAAACAGAAGCTATTTATGGTTATACAGTGCAATTATCATACAAAACAGAAGCTATTTATGGTTATACATTGCATTTATCATACAAAACAGAAGTAATTTATGGTTATACATTGCAATTATCAACAAAACAGAAGCTATTTATGGTTATACATTGCATTTATCATACAAAACAGAAGCTATTTATGGTTATACAGGGCATTTATCATACAAAACAGAAGCTATTTATGGTTATACAGTGCATTTATCAACAAAACAGAAGCTATTTATGGTTATACATTGCATTTAACATACAAAACATAAGCTATTTATGGTTATACATTGCATTTATTATACAAAACAGAAACTATTTATGGTTATACAGGGCATTTATCATACAAAACAGAAGCTATTTATGGTTATACAGTATATTTATCATACAAAACAGAAGCTGTTTATGGTTATACATTGCATTTATCATACAAAACAGAAGCTATTCATGGTTATACAGGGCATTTATCATACAAAACAGAAGTAATTTATGGTTATACAGTGCATTTATCAACAAAACAGAAGCTATTTATGGTTATACAGGGCATTTATCATACAAAACAGAAGCTATTTATTGTTATACCGTGCATTTGTCAACAAAACAGAAGCAATTTATGGTTATACATAGCATTTATCATACAAAACAGAAGCTATTTATGGTTATACAGGGCATTTATCATACAAAACAGAAGCTATTTATGGTTATACATTGCATTTATCATACAAAACAGAAGCTATTTATGGTTATACAGGGCATTTATCATACAAAACAGCAGTAATTTATGGTTATACTTGCATTTATCATCAAAACTGAAGCTATTTATGGTTATACATTGCATTTATCATACAAAACAGAAGCTATTTATGGTTATACAGTGCATTTATCAAAAAAACAGAAGCTCTTTATGGTTATACATTGCATTTATCATACAAAACAGAAGCTATTTATGGTTATACATTGCATTTATCAACAAAACAGAAGCTATTTATGGTTATACAGGGCATTTATCATACAAAACAGAAGCTATTGATGGTTATACAGTGCATTTATCAACAAAACTGAAGCTATTTATGGTTATACATTGCATTTATCATACAAAACAGAAGCTATTTATGGTTTTACATTGCATTTATCATACAAAACAGAAGCTATTTATGGTTATACAGTGCATTTATCATACAAAACAGAAGCTATTTATTGTTATACATTGCATTTATCATACAAAACAGAAGTATTTTATGGTTATACATTGCATTTATCAACAAAACAGAAGCTATTTATGGTTATACATTGCATTTATCATACAAAACAGAAGCTATTTATGGTTATACAGGGCATTTATCATACAAAACAGAAGCTATTTATGGTTATACAGTGCATTTATCAACAAAACAGAAGCTATTTATGGTTATACATTGCATTTATCATACAAAACATAAGCTATTTATGGTTATACATTGCATTTATTATACAAAACAGAAACTATTTATGGTTATACAGGGCATTTATCATACAAAACAGAAGCTATTTATGGTTATACAGTATATTTATCATACAAAACAGAAGCTGTTTATGGTTATACATTGCATTTATCATACAAAACAGAAGCTATTCATGGTTATACAGGGCATTTATCATACAAAACAGAAGTAATTTATGGTTATACAGTGCATTTATCAACAAAACAGAAGCTATTTATGGTTATACAGGGCATTTATCATACAAAACAGAAGCTATTTATTGTTATACCGTGCATTTGTCAACAAAACAGAAGCAATTTATGGTTATACATTGCATTTATCATACAAAACAGAAGCTATTTATGGTTATACAGGGCATTTATCATACAAAACAGAAGCTATTTATGGTTATACATTGCATTTATCATACAAAACAGAAGCTATTTATGGTTATACAGGGCATTTATCATACAAAACAGAAGTAATTTATGGTTATACATTGCATTTATCATCAAAACTGAAGCTATTTATGGTTATACATTGCATTTATCATACAAAACAGAAGCTATTTATGGTTATACAGTGCATTTATCAAAAAATAGAAGCTATTTATGGTTATACATTGCATTTATCATACAAAACAGAAGCTATTTATGGTTATACATTGTATTTATCAACAAAACAGAAGCTATTTATGGTTATACAGGGCATTTATCATACAAAACAGAAGCTATTTATGGTTATACAGTGCATTTATCATACAAAACAGAAGCTATTTATGGTTATACATTGCATTTATCATACAAAAGAGAAGCTATTTATGGTTATACAGGGCATTTATCATACAAAACAGAAGCTATTTATGGTTATACAGTGCATTTATCAACAAAACAGAAGCTATTTATGGTTATACATTGCATTTATCATACGAAACAGAAGCTATTTATGGTTATACATTGCATTTATCAACAAAACAGAAGCTATTTATGGTTATACAGGGCATTTATCATACAAAACAGAAGCTATTTATGGTTATACATTGCATTTATCATTCAAAACAGAAGCTATTTATGGTTTTACATTGCATTTATCATACAAAACAGAAGCTATTTATGGTTATACATTGCATTTATCAACAAAACAGAAGCTATTTATGGTTATACAGGGCATTTATCATACAAAACAGAAACTATTTATGGTTATACATTGCATTTATCATACAAAACAGTAACTATTTATGGTTATACAGGGCATTTATCATACAAAACAGAAGTAATTTATGGTTAAACAGTGCATTTACCAACAAAACAGAAGCTATTTATGGTTATACATTGCATTTATCATACAAAACAGAAGCTATTTATGGTTATACAGGGCATTTATCATACAAAACAGAAGTAATTTATGGTTATACAGTGCATTTATCAACAAAACAGAAGCTATTTATGGTTATACAGTACATTTATCAACAAAACAGAAGCTATTTATGGTTATACAGTGCATTTATCAACAAAACAGAAGCTATTTATGGTTATACAGTGCATTTATCAACAAAAAAAAAGCTATTAATGGTTATACAGTGCATTTATCAACAAAACAGAAGCTATTTATGGTTATACAGTGCATTTATCATACAAAACAGAAGCTATTTATGGTTATACAGTTCAATTATCATACAAAACAGAAGCTATTTATGGTTATACAGTGCATTTATCAACAGAACAGAAGCTATTTATGGTTATACAGTGCAATTATCATACAAAAAAGAAGCAATTTTTGTTGATACAGTGCATTTATCATACAAAACAGAAGCTATTTATGGTTATACAGTTTATTTATCATACAAAACAGAAGCTTTTCCCACTCACCCTTATGGTTATACAGTGCATTTATCAACAAAACAGAAGCTATTTATGGTTATACAGTGCATTTATCATACAAAACAGAAGCTATTTATGGTTATACAGTGCATTTATCATACAAAACAGAAGCTATTTATGGTTATACAGTGCATTTATCATACAAAGCAGAAACTATTTCCACTCACCCTGATGGTTATACAGTGCATTTATCAACAAAACAGAAGCTATTTATGGTTATACAGTGCATTTATCATACAATGCAGAAGCTATTTCCACTCACCCTTATGGTTATACAGTGCATTTATCAACAAAACAGGAGCTACTTATGGTTAAACAGTGCCTTTATCAACAAAACATAAGCTATTTATGGTTATACAGTGCATTTATCAGCAAAACAGAAGCTATTTATGGTTATACAGGGCATTTATCATCCAAAACAGAAGCTATTTATGGTTATACATTGCATTTATCATACAAAACAGAAGCTATTTATGGTTATACAGGGCATTTATCATACAAAACAGAAGCTATTCATGGTTATACATTGCATTTATCATACAAAACAGAAGCTATTTATGGTTATACATTGCATTTATCAACAAAACAGAAGCTATTTATGGTTATACAGGCATTTATCATACAAAACAGAAGCTATTTATGGTTATACATTGCATTTATCATTCAAAACAGAAGCTATTTATGGTTTTACATTGCATTTATCATACAAAACAGAAGCTATTTATGGTTATACATTGCATTTATCAACAAAACAGAAGCTATTTATGGTTATACAGGGCATTTATCATACAAAACAGAAACTATTTATGGTTATACATTGCATTTATCATACAAAACAGTAACTATTTATGGTTATACAGGGCATTTATCATACAAAACAGAAGTAATTTATGGTTAAACAGTGCATTTACCAACAAAACAGAAGCTATTTATGGTTATACATTGCATTTATCATACAAAACAGAAGCTATTTATGGTTAACAGGGCATTTATCATACAAAACAGAAGTAATTTATGGTTATACAGTGCATTTATCAACAAAACAGAAGCTATTTATGGTTATACAGTACATTTATCAACAAAACAGAAGCTATTAATGGTTATACAGTGCATTTATCAACAAAACAGAAGCTATTTATGGTTATACAGTGCATTTATCATACAAAACAGAAGCTATTTATGGTTATACAGTTCAATTATCATACAAAACAGAAGCTATTTATGGTTATACAGTGCATTTATCAACAGAACAGAAGCTATTTATGGTTATACAGTGCAATTATCATACAAAAAAGAAGCAATTTTTGTTGATACAGTGCATTTATCATACAAAACAGAAGCTATTTATGGTTATACAGTGTATTTATCATACAAAACAGAAGCTTTTCCCACTCACCCTTATGGTTATACAGTGCATTTATCAACAAACAGAAGCTATTTATGGTTATACAGTGCATTTATCATACAAAACAGAAGCTATTTATGGTTATACAGTGCATTTATCATACAAAACAGAAGCTATTTATGGTTATACAGTGCATTTATCATACAAAGCAGAAACTATTTCCACTCACCCTGATGGTTATACAGTGCATTTATCAACAAAACAGAAGCTATTTATGGTTATACAGTGCATTTATCATACAATGCAGAAGCTATTTCCACTCACCCTTATGGTTATACAGTGCATTTATCAACAAAACAGGAGCTACTTATGGTTAAACAGTGCATTTATCAACAAAACATAAGCTATTTATGGTTATACAGTGCATTTATCTTACACAACAGAAGCTATTTCCACTCACCCTTATGGTTATACAGTGCATTTATCATACAAAACAGAAGCTATTTATGGTTATACAGTGCATTTGTCATACAAAACAGAAGCTATTTCCACTCACCCTTATGGTTATACAGTGCATTTATCATACAAAACAGAAGCTATTTATCTTTATACAGTGCATTTATCATACAAAACAGAAGCTATTTATGGTTATACAGTGCATTTATCATACAAAACAGAAGCTATCTTTGGTTATACAGTGCATTTATCAACAAAACAGAAGCTATTTCCACTCACCCTTATGGTTATACGGTGCATTGATCAACAAAACAGAAGCTATTTATGGTTATACAGTGCATTTATCATACAACACAGAAGCTATTTATGGTTATACAGTGCATTTATCATACAAAACAGAAGCTGTTTATGGTTATACAGTGCATTTATCATACAAAACAGAAGCTATTTATGGTTATACAGTGCATTTATCATACAAAACAGAAGCTATTTATGGTTATACTGTGCATTTATCATACAAAACAGAACCTATTTCCACTCACCCTTATGGTTATACAGTGCATTTATCAACAATAGAGAAGCTATTTATGGTTATACAGTGCATTTATCATACAAAACAGAAGCTATTTATGGTTATACAGTGCATTTATCAACAAAACAGAAGCTATTTATGGTTATGCAGGGCATTTATCATACAAAACAGAAGCTATTTATGGTTATACAGTGCATTTATCATACAAAACAGAAGTTATTTATGGTTATACAGTGCATTTATCATACAAAACAGAAGCTATATTTATGGTTATACAGGGCATTTATCATACAAAACAGAAGCTATTTA
>JAWPHD010017914.1:0-42343 GCA_037043455.1 Cyrtodaria siliqua
GTTTATATCCAGTATGCACCAACAATGTGTATGATTTATATCCAGTATGCATCAACATTGCATGTTGTTAATATCCAGTATGCACAAACATTGTGTGTGGTTTATATCCAGTATGCGTCAACATTTTGTATGGTTTATATCCAATATGCATCAACAATGTGTATGGTTTATATCCAGTATGCATCAACATTGTGTGTGGTTTATATCCAGTATGTGTCAACATTTTGTATGGTTTATATCCAGTATTCACCAACATTGTGTATGGTTTATATCCAGTATGCACCAACATTGTGTATGGTTTATATCCAGTATGCACCAACATTGTGTGTGGTTTATATCCAGTATGCACCAACATTGTGTGTGGTTTATATCCAGTATGCACCAACATTGTGTATGGTTTATATCCAGTATGCACCAACATTGTGTGTGGTTTATCTACAGTATACACCAACATTGTGTGTGGTTTATCTACAGTATGCACCAACATTGTGTGTGGTTTATATTCAGTATGCACCAACATTGTGTATCGTTTATATCCAGTATGCACCAACATTGTGTGTGGTTTATATCCAGTATGCACCAACAATGTGTATGGTTTATATCCAGTATGCATCAACATTGTGTGTGGTTTATATCCAGTATGTGTCAACATTTTTGTATGGTTTATATCCAGTATTCACCAACATTGTGTATGATTTATATCCAGTATGCACCAACATTGTATGTTTTTAATATCCAGTATGCACAAACATTGTGTGTGGTTTATATCCAGTATGCATCAACATTTTGTATGGTTTATATCCAGTATGCATCAACAATGTGTATGGTTTATATCCAGTATGCATCAACATTGTGTGTGGTTTATATCCAGTATGTGTCAACATTTTTGTATGGTTTATATCCAGTATTCACCAACATTGTGTATGGTTTATATCCAGTATGCACCAACATTGTGTATGGTTTATATCCAGTATGCACCAACATTGTGTGTGGTTTATATCCAGTATGCACCAACATTGTGTGTGGTTTATATCCAGTATGCACCAACATTGTGTATGGTTTATATCCAGTATGCACCAACATTGTGTGTGGTTTATCTACAGTATGCACCAACATTGTGTGTGGTTTATCTACAGTATGCACCAACATTGTGTGTGGTTTATCTACAGTATGCACCAACATTGTGTGTGGTTTATCTACAGTATGCACCAACATTGTGTATGGTTTACATTCAGTATGCACCAACATTGTGTATGGTTTATATCCAGTATGCATCAACATTTTGTGCGATTTATATCCAGTATGCATCAACAATGTGTATGATTTATATCCAGTATGCATCAACATTGCGTGTTGTTTATATCCAGTATGCACAAACATTGTGTGTGATTTATATCCAGTATGCGTCAACATTTTGTATGGTTTATATCCAGTATGCATCAACAATGTGTATGGTTTATATCCAGTATGCACCAACATTGTGTGTGGTTTATATCCAGTATGCACCAACATTGTGTGTGGTTTATATCCAGTATGCACCAACATTGTGTATGGTTTATATCCAGTATGCACCAACATTGTGTGTGGTTTATATCCAGTATGCACCAACATTGTGTGTGGTTTATATCCAGTATGCGTCAACATTTTGTGTGGTTTATATCCAGTATGCATCAACAATGTGTATGGTTTATATCCAGTATAAATCAACATTGTGTGTGGTTTATATCCAGTATGTGTCAACATTTTGTATGGTTTATACCCAGTATTCACCAACATTGTGTATGGTTTATATCCAGTATGCACCAACATTGTGTATGGTTTATATCCAGTATGCACCAACATTGTGTGTGGTTTATATCCAGTATGCACCAACATTGTGTGTGGTTTATATCCAGTATGCACCAACATTGTGTATGGTTTATATCCAGTATGCACCAACATTGCGTGTGGTTTATCTCCAGTATGCACCAACATTGTGTGTGGTTTATCTACAGTATGCACTAACATTGTGTGTGGTTTATCTACAGTATGCACCAACATTGTGTGTGGTTTATATTCAGTATGCACCAACATTGTGTATGGTTTATATCCAGTATTCACCAACATTGTGTGTGGTTTATCTACAGTATGCACCAACATTGTGTATGGTTTATATCCAGTATTCACCAACATTGTGTATGGTTTATATCCAGTATGCACCAACATTGTGTGTGGTTTATAATCCAGTATGCACCAACATTGTGTGTGGTTTATCTACAGTATGCACCAACATTGTGTGTGGTTTATCTACAGTATGCACCAACATTGTGTATGGTTTATATCCAGTATGCACCAACATTGTGTATGGTTTATCTACAGTATGCACCAACATTGTGTATGGTTTATATCCAGTATGCACCAACATTGTGTGTGGTTTATATCCAGTATGCACCAACAATGTGTATGATTTATATCCAGTATGCATCAACATTGCATGTTTTTAATATCCAGTATGCACAAACATTGTGTGTGGTTTATATCCAGTATGCGTCAACATTTTGTATGGTTTATATCCAGTATGCATCAACAATGTGTATGGTTTATATCCAGTATGCATCAACATTGTGTGTGGTTTATATCCAGTATGTGTCAACATTTTTGTATGGTTTATATCCAGTATTCACCAACATTGTGTATGGTTTATATCCAGTATGCACCAACATTGTGTATGGTTATATCCAGTATGCACCAACATTGTGTGTGGTTTATATCCAGTATGCACCAACATTGTGTGTGGTTTATATCCAGTATGCACCAACATTGTGTATGGTTTATATCCAGTATGCACCAACATTGTGTGTGGTTTATCTACAGCATGCACCAACATTGTGTGTGGTTTATCTACAGTATGCACCAACATTGTGTGTGGTTTATCTACAGTATGCACCAACATTGTGTATGGTTTACATTCAGTATGCACCAACATTGTGTATGGTTTATATCCAGTATGCATCAACATTTTGTGCGATTTATATCCAGTATGCATCAACAATGTGTATGATTTATATCCAGTATGCATCAACATTGCGTGTTGTTTATATCCAGTATGCACAAACATTGTGTGTGATTTATATCCAGTATGCGTCAACATTTTGTATGGTTTATATCCAGTATGCATCAACAATGTGTATGGTTTATATCCAGTATGCACCAACATTGTGTGTGGTTTATATCCAGTATGCACCAACATTGTGTGTGGTTTATATCCAGTATGCACCAACATTGTGTATGGTTTATATCAGTATGCACCAACATTGTGTGTGGTTTATATCCAGTATGCACCAACATTGTGTGTGGTTTATATCCAGTATGCGTCAACATTTTGTGAGGTTTATATCCAGTATGCATCAACTATGTGTATGGTTTATATCCAGTATAAATCAACATTGTGTGTGGTTTATATCCAGTATGTGTCAACATTTTGTATGGTTTATACCCAGTATTCACCAACATTGTGTATGGTTTATATCCAGTATGCACCAACATTGTGTATGGTTTATATCCAGTATGCACCAACATTGTGTGTGGTTTATATCCAGTATGCACCAACATTGTGTGTGGTTTATATCCAGTATGCACCAACATTGTGTATGGTTTATATCCAGTATGCACCAACATTGTGTGTGGTTTATCTCCAGTATGCACCAACATTGTGTGTGGTTTATCTACAGTATGCACTAACATTGTGTGTGGTTTATCTACAGTATGCACCAACATTGTGTGTGGTTTATATTCAGTATGCACCAACATTGTGTATGGTTTATATCCAGTATTCACCAACATTGTGTGTGGTTTATCTACAGTATGCACCAACATTGTGTATGGTTTATATCCAGTATTCACCAACATTGTGTATGGTTTATATCCAGTATGCACCAACATTGTGTGTGGTTTATATCCAGTATGCACCAACATTGTGTGTGGTTTATCTACAGTATGCACCAACATTGTGTGTGGTTTATCTACAGTATGCACCAACATTGTGTATGGTTTATATCCAGTATGCACCAACATTGTGTATGGTTTACATTCAGTATGCACCAACATTGTGTATGGTTTATATCCAGTATGCATCAATATTGCGTGAGATTTTTATCCAGTATGCATTAACAATGTGTATGATTTATATCCAGTATGCATCAACATTGCGTGTTGTTTATATCCAGTATGCACAAACATTGTGTGTGATTTATATCCAGTATGCGTCAACATTTTGTATGGTTTATATCCAGTATGCATCAACAATGTGTATGGTTTATATCCAGTATGCACCAACATTGTGTGGTTTATACCCAGTATGAACCAACATTGTGTGTGGTTTATATCCAGTATGCACCAACATTGTGTATGGTTTATATCCAGTATGCACCAACATTGTGTGTGGTTTATATCCAGTATGCACCAACATTGTGTGTGGTGTATCTACGATATTCACCAACATTGTGTGTGGTTTATCTACAGTATGCACCAACATTGTGTGTTGTTTAAATCTAGTTTGCACCAACATTGTGTATGGTTTATATCCAGTATGGACCAACATTGTTGATGGATTATCTACAGTATGCACCAACTATGTGTATGATTTATATCCAGTATGCACCAACTTTGTGTATGGTTTATATCCAGTATGCACCAGCATTGTGTATGGTTTCTATCCAGTGTGCACCAAAATTGTATATGGTTTATATCCAGTATGTACCAAAATTGTGTATGGTTTATATCTATGGTTTAAATCTAGTTTGCACCAACATTGTGTATGGTTTATATCCAGTATGCACCAACATTGTGTGTGGTTTATCTCCATTATGCACCAACATTGTGAGTGGTTTATATCCAGTATGCAGCAACATTGTGTGTGGTTTATCTCCAGTATGCACCAAGATTGGGTGTGGTTTATATACAGTGTGCAACAACATTGTGTTTGATTTATATCCAGTATACATTAACATTGTGTGTGGTTTATATCCAGTATGCATCAGCATTGTGTATGGTTTATATCCAGTATGCATCAACATTGCGTGCGATTTATATTCAGTATGCATCAACAATGTGTATGGTTTATATCCAGTATGCATCAACATTGCGTGTGGTTTATATATCCAGTATGCACCAACATTGTGTGTGGTTTATCTACAGTATGCACCAACATTGTGTGTGGTTTATATCCAGTATGCACCAACATTGTGTATGGTTTATATCCAGTATGCACCAACATTGTGTGTGGTTTATATTCAGTATGCACCAACATTGTGTGTGGTTTATATCCAGTATGCACCAACATTGTGTGTGGTTTATCTACAGTATGCACCAACATTGTGTATGGTTTATATCCAGTATGCACCAACATTGTGTATGGTTTATATTCAGTATGCACCAACATTGTGTGTGGTTTATCTACAGTATGCACCAACATTGTGTGTGGTTTATATCCAGTATGCACCAACATTGTGTATGGTTTATATTCAGTATGCACGAACATTGTGTGTGGTTTATATCCAGTATGCACCAACATTGTGTATGGTTTATATCCAGTATGCACCAACATAGTGTGTGGTTTATATCCAGTATGCACCAACATTGTGTATGGTTTATATCCAGTATGCACCAACATTGTGTATGGTTTATATTCAGTATGCATCAACAATGTGTGTGGTTTATATCCAGTATGCACCAACATTGTGTGTGGTATGCACCAACATTGTGTGTGGTTTATATTCAGTATGCATTAACAATGTGTGTGGTTTATATTCAGTATGCACCAACAATGTGTGTGGTTTATATTCAGTATGCATCAACAATAATGTGTGTGGTTTATATTCAGTATGCATCAACAATGTGTGTGGTTTATATTCAGTATGCACCAACATTGTGTGTGGTTTATATCCAGTATGCACCAGCATTGTGTATGGTTTATATTCAGTATGCACCAACATTGTGTGTGGTTTATATCCAGTATGCACCAACATTGTGTATGGTTTATATTCAGTATGCACCAGCATTGTGTATGGTTTATATTCAGTATGCACCAACATTGTGTGTGGTTTATATCCAGTATGCACCGACATTGTGTATGGTTTATATCCAGTATGCACCAACATTGTGTGTGGTTTATATCCAGTATGCACCAACATTGTGTATGGTTTATATCCAGTATGCACCAACAATGTGTGTGGTTTATATCCAGTATGCATCAACAATGTGTGTGGTTTATATCCAGTATGCACCAACATTGTGTGTGGTTTATATTCAGTATGCACCAACATTGTGTATGGTTTATATTCAGTATGCACCAACATTGTGTATGGTTTATATCCAGTATGCACCAACATTGTGTATGGTTTATATCCAGTATGCACCAACATTGTGTATGGTTTATATTCAGTATGCACCAACATTGTGTATGGTTTATATTCAGTATGCACCTACATTGTGTGTGGTTTATATCCAGTATGCACCAACATTGTGTATGGTTTATATCCAGTATGCATCAACATTGCGTGTGGTTGTATGGTTTATATCCAGTATGCATCAACATTGTGTATGGTTTATATCCAGTATGCACCAACATGCTGTGTGGTTTATATTCAGTATGCACCAACATTGTGTATGGTTTATATCCAGTATGCACCAACATTTTGTGTGGTTTATCTACAGTATGCACCAACATTGTGTATGGTTTATATCCAGTATGCACCAACATTGTGTGTGGTTTATATTCAGTATGCACCAACATTGTGTGTGGTTTATATCCAGTATACACCAACATTGTGTGTGGTTTATCTACAGTATGCACCAACATTGTGTATGGTTTATATCCAGTATGCACCAACATTGTGTATGGTTTATATTCAGTATGCACCAACATTGTGTGTGGTTTATCTACAGTAAGCACCAACATTGTGTGTGGTTTATATCCAGTGTGCACCAACATTGTGTATGGTTTATATTCAGTATGCACGAACATTGTGTGTGGTTTATATCCAGTATGCACCAACATTGTGTGTGGTTTATATCCAGTATGCACCAACATTGTGTGTGGTTTATATCCAGTATGCACCAACATTGTGTATGGTTTATATCCAATATGCACCAACATTGTGTATGGTTTATATTCAGTATGCATCAACAATGTGTGTGGTTTATATACAGTATGCACCAACATTGTGTGTGGTATGCACCAACATTGTGTGTGGTTTATATTCAGTATGCATCAACAATGTGTGTGGTTTATATTCAGTATGCACCAACAATGTGTGTGGTTTATATTCAGTATGCATCAACAATGTGTGTGGTTTATATTCAGTATGCATCAACAATGTGTGTGGTTTATATTCAGTATGCATCAACAATATGTGTGGTTTATATTCAGTATGCACCAACATTGTGTGTGGTTTATATCCTGTATGCACCAGCATTGTGTATGGTTCATATTCAGTATGCACCAACATTGTGTGTGGTTTATATCCAGTATGCACCAACATTGTGTATGATTTATATTCAGTATGCACCAGCATTGTGTATGGTTTTTATCCAGTATGCACCAACATTGTGTGTGGTATGCACCAACATTGTGTGTGGTTTATATTCAGTATGCATCAACAATGTGTGTGGTTTATATTCAGTATGCACCAACAATGTGTGTGGTTTATATTCAGTATGCATCAACAATGTGTGTGGTTTATATTCAGTATGCATCAACAATGTGTGTGGTTTATATTCAGTATGCATCAACAATGTGTGTGGTTTATATTCAGTATGCACCAACATTGTGTGTGGTTTATATCCAGTATGCACCAGCATTGTGTATGGTTTATATTCAGTATGCACCAACATTGTGTGTGGTTTATATCCAGTATGCACCAACATTGTGTATGGTTTATATTCAGTATGCACCAGCATTGTGTATGGTTACATTCAGTATGCACCAACATTGTGTGTGGTTTATATCCAGTATGCACTGACATTGTGTATGGTTTATATCCAGTATGCACCAACATGCTGTGTGGTTTATATTCAGTATGCACCAACATTGTGTGTGGTTTATATCCAGTATGCACCAACATTGTGTATGGTTTATATCCAGTATGCACCAACAATGTGTGTGGTTTATATCCAGTATGCATCAACAATGTGTGTGGTTTATATCCAGTATGCACCAACATTGTGTGTGGTTTATATTCAGTATGCACCAACATTGTGTATGGTTTATATTCAGTATGCACCAACATTGTGTATGGTTTATATCCAGTATGCACCAACATTGTGTATGGTTTATATTCAGTATGCACCAACATTGTGTATGGTTTATATTCAGTATGCACCAACATTGTGTGTGGTTTATATCCAGTATGCACCAACATTGTGTATGGTTTATATCCAGTATGCATCAACATTGCGTGTGGTTGTATGGTTTATATCCAGTATGCATCAACATTGGGTGTGGTTTATATTCAGTATGCACCAACATTGTGTGTGGTTTATATTCAGTATGCACCAACATTGTGTTTGGTTTATATCCAGTATGCACCAACATTTTGTAAGGTTTATATCCAGTATGCACCAACATTGTGTGTGGTTTATATTCAGTATGCACCAACATTGTGTGTGGTTTATATCCAGTATGCACCAACAATGTGTATGATTTATATCCAGTATGCATCAACATTGCATGTTGTTAATATCCAGTATGCACAAACATTGTGTGTGGTTTATATCCAGTATGCGTCAACATTTTGTATGGTTTATATCCAGTATGCATCAACAATGTGTATGGTTTATATCCAGTATGCATCAACATTGTGTGTGGTTTATATCCAGTATGTGTCAACATTTTGTATGGTTTATATCCAGTATTCACCAACATTGTGTATGGTTTATATCCAGTATGCACCAACATTGTGTATGGTTTATATCCAGTATGCACCAACATTGTGTGTGGTTTATATCCAGTATGCACCAACATTGTGTGTGGTTTATATCCAGTATGCACCAACATTGTGTATGGTTTATATCCAGTATGCACCAACATTGTGTGTGGTTTATCTACAGTAAGCACCAACATTGTGTGTGGTTTATATCCAGTATGCACCAACATTGTGTATGGTTTATATTCAGTATGCACGAACATTGTGTGTGGTTTATATCCAGTATGCACCAACATTGTGTATGGTTTATATCCAGTATGCACCAACATTGTGTGTGGTTTATATCCAGTATGCACCAACATTGTGTATGGTTTATATCCAGTATGCACCAACATTGTGTATGGTTTATATTCAGTATGCATCAACAATGTGTGTGGTTTATATACAGTATGCACCAACATTGTGTGTGGTATGCACCAACATTGTGTGTGGTTTATATTCAGTATGCATCAACAATGTGTGTGGTTTATATTCAGTATGCACCAACAATGTGTGTGGTTTATATTCAGTATGCATCAACAATGTGTGTGGTTTATATTCAGTATGCATCAACAATGTGTGTGGTTTATATTCAGTATGCATCAACAATATGTGTGGTTTATATTCAGTATGCACCAACATTGTGTGTGGTTTATATCCTGTATGCACCAGCATTGTGTATGGTTCATATTCAGTATGCACCAACATTGTGTGTGGTTTATATCCAGTATGCACCAACATTGTGTATGATTTATATTCAGTATGCACCAGCATTGTGTATGGTTTTTATCCAGTATGCACCAACATTGTGTGTGGTATGCACCAACATTGTGTGTGGTTTATATTCAGTATGCATCAACAATGTGTGTGGTTTATATTCAGTATGCACCAACAATGTGTGTGGTTTATATTCAGTATGCATCAACAATGTGTGTGGTTTATATTCAGTATGCATCAACAATGTGTGTGGTTTATATTCAGTATGCATCAACAATGTGTGTGGTTTATATTCAGTATGCACCAACATTGTGTGTGGTTTATATCCAGTATGCACCAGCATTGTGTATGGTTTATATTCAGTATACACCAACATTGTGTGTGGTTTATATCCAGTATGCACCAACATTGTGTATGGTTTATATTCAGTATGCACCAGCATTGTGTATGGTTACATTCAGTATGCACCAACATTGTGTGTGGTTTATATCCAGTATGCACTGACATTGTGTATGGTTTATATCCAGTATGCACCAACATGCTGTGTGGTTTATATTCAGTATGCACCAACATTGTGTGTGGTTTATATCCAGTATGCACCAACATTGTGTATGGTTTATATCCAGTATGCACCAACAATGTGTGTGGTTTATATCCAGTATGCATCAACAATGTGTGTGGTTTATATCCAGTATGCACCAACATTGTGTGTGGTTTATATTCAGTATGCACCAACATTGTGTATGGTTTATATTCAGTATGCACCAACATTGTGTATGGTTTATATCCAGTATGCACCAACATTGTGTATGGTTTATATTCAGTATGCACCAACATTGTGTATGGTTTATATTCAGTATGCACCAACATTGTGTGTGGTTTATATCCAGTATGCACCAACATTGTGTATGGTTTATATCCAGTATGCATCAACATTGCGTGTGATTGTATGGTTTATATCCAGTATGCATCAACATTGGGTGTGGTTTATATTCAGTATGCACCAACATTGTGTGTGGTTTATATTCAGTATGCACCAACATTGTGTGTGGTTTATATCCAGTATGCACCAACATTTTGTAAGGTTTATATCCAGTATGCACCAACATTGTGTGTGGTTTATATTCAGTATGCACCAACATTGTGTGTGGTTTATATCCAGTATGCACCAACAATGTGTATGATTTATATCCAGTATGCATCAACATTGCATGTTGTTAATATCCAGTATGCACAAACATTGTGTGTGGTTTATATCCAGTATGCGTCAACATTTTGTATGGTTTATATCCAGTATGCATTAACAATGTGTATGGTTTATATCCAGTATGCATCAACATTGTGTGTGGTTTATATCCAGTATGTGTCAACATTTTGTATGGTTTATATCCAGTATTCACCAACATTGTGTATGGTTTATATCCAGTATGCACCAACATTGTGTATGGTTTATATCCAGTATGCACCAACATTGTGTGTGGTTTATATCCAGTATGCACCAACATTGTGTGTGGTTTATATCCAGTATGCACCAACATTGTGTATGGTTTATATCCAGTATGCACCAACATTGTGTGTGGTTTATCTACAGTATACACCAACATTGTGTGTGGTTTATCTACAGTATGCACCAACATTGTGTGTGGTTTATATTCAGTATGCACCAACATTGTGTATCGTTTATATCCAGTATGCACCAACATTGGGTGTGGTTTATATCCAGTATGCACCAACAATGTGTATGATTTATATCCAGTATGCATCAACATTGCATGTTTTTAATATCCAGTATGCACAAACATTGTGTGTGGTTTATATCCAGTATGCGTCAACATTTTGTATGGTTTATATCCAGTATGCATCAACAATGTGTATGGTTTATATCCAGTATGCATCAACATTGTGTGTGGTTTATATCCAGTATGCACCAACATTGTGTGTGGTATGCACCAACATTGTGTATGGTTTATATCCAGTATGCATCAACATTGCGTGCGATTTATATCCAGTATGCATCAACAATGTGTATGATTTATATCCAGTATGCATCAACATTGCGTGTTGTTTATATCCAGTATGCACAAACATTGTGTGTGATTTATATCCAGTATGCGTCAACATTTTGTATGGTTTATATCCAGTATGCATCAACAATGTGTATGGTTTATATCCAGTATGCACCAACATTGTGTGTGGTTTATATCCAGTATGCACCAACATTGTGTGTGGTTTATATCCAGTATGCACCAACATTGTGTATGGTTTATATCCAGTATGCACCAACATTGTGTGTGGTTTATATCCAGTATGCACCAACATTGTGTGTGGTTTATATCCAGTATGCGTCAACATTTTGTGTGGTTTATATCCAGTATGCATCAACAATGTGTATGGTTTATATCCAGTATAAATCAACATTGTGTGTGGTTTATATCCAGTATGTGTCAACATTTTGTATGGTTTATACCCAGTATTCACCAACATTGTGTATGGTTTATATCCAGTATGCACCAACATTGTGTATGGTTTATATCCAGTATGCACCAACATTGTGTGTGGTTTATATCCAGTATGCACCAACATTGTGTGTGGTTTATATCCAGTATGCACCAACATTGTGTATGGTTTATATCCAGTATGCATCAACATTGTGTGTGGTTTATCTCCAGTATGCACCAACATTGTGTGTGGTTTATCTACAGTATGCACTAACATTGTGTGTGGTTTATCTACAGTATGCACCAACATTGTGTGTGGTTTATATTCAGTATGCACCAACATTGTGTATGGTTTATATCCAGTATTCACCAACATTGTGTGTGGTTTATCTACAGTATGCACCAACATTGTGTATGGTTTATATCCAGTATTCACCAACATTGTGTATGGTTTATATCCAGTATGCACCAACATTGTGTGTGGTTTATATCCAGTATGCACCAACATTGTGTGTGGTTTATCTACAGTATGCACCAACATTGTGTGTGGTTTATCTACAGTATGCACCAACATTGTGTATGGTTTATATCCAGTATGCACCAACATTGTGTATGGTTTACATTCAGTATGCACCAACATTGTGTATGGTTTATATCCAGTATGCATCAATATTGCGTGAGATTTTTATCCAGTATGCATTAACAATGTGTATGATTTATATCCAGTATGCATCAACATTGCGTGTTGTTTATATCCAGTATGCACAAACATTGTGTGTGATTTATATCCAGTATGCGTCAACATTTTGTATGGTTTATATCCAGTATGCATCAACAATGTGTATGGTTTATATCCAGTATGCACCAACATTGTGTGGTTTATATCCAGTATGAACCAACATTGTGTGTGGTTTATATCCAGTATGCACCAACATTGTGTATGATTTATATCCAGTATGCACCAACATTGTGTGTGGTTTATATCCAGTATGCACCAACATTGTGTGTGGTGTATCTACGATATTCACCTACATTGTGTGTGGTTTTTCTACAGTATGCACCAACATTGTGTGTGGTTTAAATCTAGTTTGCACCAACATTGTGTATGGTTTATATCCAGTATGGACCAACATTGTTGATGGATTATCTACAGTATGCACCAACTATGTGTATGATTTATATCCAGTATGCACCAACTTTGTGTATGGTTTATATCCAGTATGCACCAGCATTGTGTATGGTTTCTATCCAGTGTGCACCAAAATTGTATATGGTTTATATCCAGTATGTACCAAAATTGTGTATGGTTTATATCTATGGTTTAAATCTAGTTTGCACCAACATTGTGTATGGTTTATATCCAGTATGCACCAACATTGTGTGTGGTTTATCTCCATTATGCACCAACATTGTGAGTGGTTTATATCCAGTATGCAGCAACATTGTGTGTGGTTTATCTCCAGTATGCACCAAGATTGGGTGTGGTTTATAAACAGTGTGCAACAACATTGTGTTTGGTTTACATCCAGTATACATTAACATTGTGTGTGGTTTATATCCAGTATGCATCAGCATTGTGTATGGTTTATATCCAGTATGCATCAACATTGCGTGCGATTTATATCCAGTATGCATCAACAATGTGTATGGTTTATATCCAGTATGCATCAACATTGCGTGTGGTTTATATATCCAGTATGCACCAACATTGTGTGTGGTTTATCTACAGTATGCACCAACATTGTGTGTGGTTTATATCCAGTATGCACCAACATTGTGTATGGTTTATATCCAGTATGCACCAACATTGTGTGTGGTTTATATTCAGTATGCACCAACATTGTGTGTGGTTTATATCCAGTATGCACCAACATTGTGTGTGGTTTATCTACAGTATGCACCAACATTGTGTATGGTTTATATCCAGTATGCACCAACATTGTGTATGGTTTATATTCAGTATGCACCAACATTGTGTGTGGTTTATCTACAGTATGCACCAACATTGTGTGTGGTTTATATCCAGTATGCACCAACATTGTGTATGGTTTATATTCAGTATGCACGAACATTGTGTGTGGTTTATATCCAGTATGCACCAACATTGTGTATGGTTTATATCCAGTATGCACCAACATAGTGTGTGGTTTATATCCAGTATGCACCAACATTGTGTATGGTTTATATCCAGTATGCACCAACATTGTGTATGGTTTATATTCAGTATGCATCAACAATGTGTGTGGTTTATATCCAGTATGCACCAACATTGTGTGTGGTATGCACCAACATTGTGTGTGGTTTATATTCAGTATGCATTAACAATGTGTGTGGTTTATATTCAGTATGCACCAACAATGTGTGTGGTTTATATTCAGTATGCATCAACAATGTGTGTGGTTTATATTCAGTATGCATCAACAATGTGTGTGGTTTATATTCAGTATGCATCAACAATGTGTGTGGTTTATATTCAGTATGCACCAACATTGTGTGTGGTTTATATCCAGTATGCACCAACATTGTGTATGGTTTATATTCAGTATGCACCAACATTGTGTGTGGTTTATATCCAGTATGCACCAACATTGTGTATGGTTTATATCCAGTATGCACCAACATAGTGTGTGGTTTATATCCAGTATGCACCAA
Organism: Cyrtodaria siliqua; assembly: GCA_037043455.1. Classification (NCBI taxonomy): domain Eukaryota; kingdom Metazoa; phylum Mollusca; class Bivalvia; order Adapedonta; family Hiatellidae; genus Cyrtodaria; species Cyrtodaria siliqua. The sequence continues at coordinate 14,750 of JAWPHD010017914.1, forward strand.
CATTGTGTATGGTTTATATCCAGTATGCACCAACATTGTGTATGGTTTATATTCAGTATGCATCAACAATGTGTGTGGTTTATATCCAGTATGCACCAACATTGTGTGTGGTATGCACCAACATTGTGTGTGGTTTATATTCAGTATGCATCAACAATGTGTATGGTTTATATTCAGTATGCATCAACAATGTGTGTGGTTTATATTCAGTATGCATCAACAATGTGTGTGGTTTATATTCAGTATGCATCAACAATGTGTGTGGTTTATATTCAGTATGCACCAACATTGTGTGTGGTTTATATCCAGTATGCACCAACATTGTGTGTGGTTTATATCCAGTATGCACCAACATTGTGTATGGTTTATATTCAGTATGCACCAGCATTGTGTATGGTTTATATTCAGTATGCACCAACATTGTGTGTGGTTTATATCCAGTATGCACCGACATTGTGTATGGTTTATATCCAGTATGCACCAACATGCTGTGTGGTTTATATTCAGTATGCACCAACATTGTGTGTGGTTTATATCCAGTATGCACCAACATTGTGTATGGTTTATATCCAGTATGCACCAACAATGTGTGTGGTTGATATCCAGTATGCATCAACAATGTGTGTGGTTTATATCCAGTATGCACCAACATTGTGTGTGGTTTATATTCAGTATGCACAAACATTGTGTATGGTTTATATTCAGTATGCACCAACAATGTGTATGATTTATAACCAGTATGCATCAACATTGCATGTTGTTAATATCCAGTATGCACAAACATTGTGTGTGGTTTATATCCAGTATGCGTCAACATGTTGTATGGTTTATATCCAGTATGCATCAACAATGTGTATGGTTTATATCCAGTATGCATCAACATTGTGTGTGGTTTATATCCAGTATGTGTCAACATTTTGTATGGTTTATATCCAGTATTCACCAACATTGTGTATGGTTTATATCCAGTATGCACCAACATTGTGTATGGTTTATATCCAGTATGCACCAACATTGTGTGTGGTTTATATCCAGTATGCACCAACAGTGTGTGTGGTTTATATCCAGTATGCACCAACATTGTGTGTGGTATGCACCAACATTGTGTGTGGTTTATATTCAGTATGCATTAACAATGTGTGTGGTTTATATTCAGTATGCACCAACAATGTGTGTGGTTTATATTCAGTATGCATCAACAATGTGTGTGGTTTATATTCAGTATGCATCAACAATGTGTGTGGTTTGTATTCAGTATGCATCAACAATGTGTGTGGTTTATATTCAGTATGCACCAATATTGTGTGTGGTTTATATCCAGTATGCACCAACATTGTGTATGGTTTATATTCAGTATGCACCAACATTGTGTGTGGTTTATATCCAGTATGCACCAACATTGTGTATGGTTTATATCCAGTATGCACCAACATAGTGTGTGGTTTATATCCAGTATGCACCAACATTGTGTATGGTTTATATCCAGTATGCACCAACATTGTGTATGGTTTATATTCAGTATGCATCAACAATGTGTGTGGTTTATATCCAGTATGCACCAACATTGTGTGTGGTATGCACCAACATTGTGTGTGGTTTATATTCAGTATGCATCAACAATGTGTGTGGTTTATATTCAGTATGCATCAACAATGTGTGTGGTTTATATTCAGTATGCATCAACAATGTGTGTGGTTTATATTCAGTATGCATCAACAATGTGTGTGGTTTATATTCAGTATGCACCAACATTGTGTGTGGTTTATATCCAGTATGCACCAACATTGTGTGTGGTTTATATCCAGTATGCACCAACATTGTGTATGGTTTATATTCAGTATGCACCAGCATTGTGTATGGTTTATATTCAGTATGCACCAACATTGTGTGTGGTTTATATCCAGTATGCACCGACATTGTGTATGGTTTATATCCAGTATGCACCAACATGCTGTGTGGTTTATATTCAGTATGCACCAACATTGTGTGTGGTTTATATCCAGTATGCACCAACATTGTGTATGGTTTATATCCAGTATGCACCAACAATGTGTGTGGTTGATATCCAGTATGCATCAACAATGTGTGTGGTTTATATCCAGTATGCACCAACATTGTGTGTGGTTTATATTCAGTATGCACAAACATTGTGTATGGTTTATATTCAGTATGCACCAACAATGTGTATGATTTATAACCAGTATGCATCAACATTGCATGTTGTTAATATCCAGTATGCACAAACATTGTGTGTGGTTTATATCCAGTATGCGTCAACATGTTGTATGGTTTATATCCAGTATGCATCAACAATGTGTATGGTTTATATCCAGTATGCATCAACATTGTGTGTGGTTTATATCCAGTATGTGTCAACATTTTGTATGGTTTATATCCAGTATTCACCAACATTGTGTATGGTTTATATCCAGTATGCACCAACATTGTGTATGGTTTATATCCAGTATGCACCAACATTGTGTGTGGTTTATATCCAGTATGCACCAACAGTGTGTGTGGTTTATATCCAGTATGCACCAACATTGTGTATGGTTTATATCCAGTATGCACCAACATTGTGTGTGGTTTATCTACAGTATACACCAACATTGTGTGTGGTTTATCTACAGTATGCACCAACATTGTGTGTGGTTTATATTCAGTATGCACCAACATTGTGTATCGTTTATATCCAGTATGCACCAACATTGTGTGTGGTTTATATCCAGTATGCACCAACAATGTGTATGATTTATATCCAGTATGCATCAACATTGCATGTTGTTAATATCCAGTATGCACAAACAATGTGTGTGGTTTATATCCAGTATGCGTCAACATTTTGTATGGTTTATATCCAGTATGCATCAACAATGTGTATGGTTTATATCCAGTATGCATCAACATTGTGTGTGGTTTATATCCAGTATGTGTCAACATTTTGTATGGTTTATATCCAGTATTCACCAACATTGTGTATGGTTTATATCCAGTATGCACCAACATTGTGTATGGTTTATATCCAGTATGCACCAACATTGTGTGTGGTTTATATCCAGTATGCACCAACATTGTGTGTGGTTTATATCCAGTATGCACCAACATTGTGTATGGTTTATATCCAGTATGCACCAACATTGTGTGTGGTTTATCTACAGTATGCACCAACATTGTGTATGGTTTATCTACAGTATGCACCAACATTGTGTGTGGTTTATCTACAGTATGCACCAACATTGTGTATGGTTTACATTCAGTATGCACCAACATTGTGTATGGTTTATATCCAGTATGCATCAACATTGCGTGCGATTTATATCCAGTATGCATCAACAATGTGTATGATTTATATCCAGTATGCATCAACATTGCGTGTTGTTTATATCCAGTATGCACAAACATTGTGTGTGATTTATATCCAGTATGCGTCAACATTTTGTATGGTTTATATCCAGTATGCATCATCAATGTGTATGGTTTATATCCAGTATGCACCAACATTGTGTGTGGTTTATATCCAGTATGCACCAACATTGTGTGTGGTTTATATCCAGTATGCACCAACATTGTGTATGGTTTATATCCAGTATGCACCAACATTGTGTGTGGTTTATATCCAGTATGCACCAACATTGTGTGTGGTTTATATCCAGTATGCGTCAACATTTTGTGTGGTTTATATCCAGTATGCATCAACAATGTGTATGGTTTATATCCAGTATAAATCAACATTGTGTGTGGTTTATATCCAGTATGTGTCAACATTTTGTATGGTTTATACCCAGTATTCACCAACATTGTGTATGGTTTATATCCAGTATGCACAAACATTGTGTATGGTTTATATCCAGTATGCACCAACATTGTGTTTGGTTTATATCCAGTATGCACCAACATTGTGTGTGGTTTATATCCAGTATGCACCAACATTGTGTATGGTTTATATCCAGTATGCACCAACATTGTGTGTGGTTTATCTCCAGTATGCACCAACATTGTGTGTGGTTTATCTAAAGTATGCACTAACATTGTGTGTGGTTTATCTACAGTATGCACCAACATTGTGTGTGGTTTATATTCAGTATGCACCAACATTGTGTATGGTTTATATCCAGTATTCACTAACATTGTGTGTGGTTTATCTACAGTATGCACCAACATTGTGTATGGTTTATATCCAGTATTCACCAACATTGTGTATGGTTTATATCCAGTATGCACCAACATTGTGTGTGGTTTATATCCAGTATGCACCAACATTGTGTGTGGTTTATCTACAGTATGCACCAACATTGTGTGTGGTTTATCTACAGTATGCACCAACATTGTGTATGGTTTATATCCAGTATGCACCAACATTGTGTATGGTTTACATTCAGTATGCACCAACATTGTGTATGGTTTATATCCAGTATGCATCAATAATGCGTGAGATTTTTATCCAGTATGCATTAACAATGTGTATGATTTATATCCAGTATGCATCAACATTGCATGTTGTTTATATCCAGTATGCACAAACATTGTGTGTGATTTATATCCAGTATGCGTCAACATTTTGTATGGTTTATATCCAGTATGCATCAACAATGTGTATGGTTTATATCCAGTATGCACCAACATTGTGTGGTTTATATCCAGTATGAACCAACATTGTGTGTGGTTTATATCCAGTATGCACCAACATTGTGTATGGTTTATATCCAGTATGTACCAACATTGTGTGTGGTTTATATCCAGTATGCACCAACATTGTGTGTGGTGTATCTACAGTATGCACCAACATTGTGTGTGGTTTATCTACAGTATGCACCAACATTGTGTTTGGTTTATATCCAGTATGCACCAACATTGTGTATGGTTTATATCCAGTATTCACCAACATTGTGTGTGGTTTATATCCAGTATGCACCAACATTGTGTGTGGTTTATATCCAGTATGCACCAACATTGTGTATGGTTTATATCCAGTATGCACCAACATTGTGTATGGTTTATATCCAGTATGCACCAACATTGTGTGTGGTATGCACCAACATTGTGTGTGGTTTATATCCATTATGCACCAACATTGTGTATGGTTTATATGTAACCGGGTTCAGGTATATGGTGACATATCGATTCTAACCGGGTGTCCTCGACAGCTCAGTGGTAAGAGCCCTGGTACGGTAAACCAGAGATCCTGGATTCAAGTCCCGGTTGAGGAACGATTTGTATGGTTTATATCCAGTATGCACCAACATTGTGTATGGTTTATATCCAGTATGCACCAACATTGTGTGTGGTTTATATCCAGTATGCACCAACATTGTGTATGGTTTATATCCAGTATGTATCAACATTGTGTGTGGTTTATATCCAGTATGCACCAACAGTGTGTGTGGTTTATATCCAGTATGCACCAACAGTGTGTATGGTTTATCTCCAGTATGCATCAACATTGTGCATGGTTTATATCCAATATGCATCAACATTGTGTATGGTTTATATCCAGTATGCACCAGTATGCACCAACATTGTGTGGGGTTTATATCCAGTATGCACCAACATTTTGTATTTAGTATGCATCAACACTGTGTATGGTTTATATCCAGTATGTATCAACATTGTGTATGGTTTATATCCAGTATGCACCAACATTGTGTATGGTTTATATCCAGTATGCACCAACATTGTGTATGGTTTATATCCAGTATGCACCAACATTGTGTATGGTTTATATCCAGTATGCACCAACACTGTGTATGGTTTATATCCAGTATGCACCAACATTGTGTATGGTTTATATCCAGTATGTATCAACATTGTGTGTGGTTTATATCCAGTATGCACCAACATTGTGTATGGTTTATATCCAGTATGCACCAACATTGTGTGTAGTTTATATCCAGTATGCACCAACATTGTGTGTGGTTTATATCCAGTATGCACCAACATTGTGTATGGTTTATATCCAGTATGTATCAACATTGTGTATGGTTTATATCCAGTGTGCACCAACAGTGTGTGTGGTTTATATCCAGTATGCACCAACAGTGTGTATGGTTTATCTCCAGTATGCATCAACATTGTGCATGGTTTATATCCAATATGCATCAACATTGTGTATGGTTTATATCCAGTATGCACCAGTATGCACCAACATTGTGTGGGGTTTATATCCAGTATGCACCAACATTTTGTATTTAGTATGCATCAACACTGTGTATGGTTTATATCCAGTATGTATCAACATTGTGTATGGCTTATATCCAGTATGCACCAACATTGTGTATGGTTTATATCCAGTATGTATCAACATTGTGCATGGTTTATATCCAGTATGTATCAACATTGTGTGTTGTTTATATCCAGTATGCACCAACATTGTGTATGGTTTATATCCAGTATGCACCAACATTGTGTGTGGTTTATATCCAGTATGCACCAACATTTTGTATTTAGTATGCATCAACACTGTGTATGGTTTATATCCAGTATGTATCAACATTGTGCATGGTTTATATCCAGTATGTATCAACATTGTGCATGGTTTATATCCAGTATGTATCAACATTGTGTATGGTTTATATCCAGTATGTATCAACATTGTGTATGGTTTATATCCAGTATGCATCAACATTGTGTATGGTTTATGTCCAGTATGTATCAACATTGTGTATGGTTTATATCCAGTATGTATCAACATTGTGTGTGGTTTATGTCCAGTATGCATCAACATTGTGTATGGTTTATATCCAGTATGTATCAACATTGTGTATGGTTTATATCCAGTATGCATCAACATTGTGTATGGTTTATGTCCAGTATGTATCAACATTGTGTATGGTTTATGTCCAGTATGTATCAACATTGTGTATGGTTTATGTCCAGTATGTATCAACATTGTGTATGGTTTATATCCAGTATGTATCAACATTGTGTATGGTTTATGTCCAGTATGTATCAACATTGTGTATGGTTTATGTCCAGTATGTATCAACATTGTGTATGGTTTATGTCCAGTATGTATCAACATTGTGTATGGTTTATGTCCAGTATGTATCAACATTGTGTATGGTTTATATCCAGTATGTATCAACATTGTGTATGGTTTATATCCAGTATGTATCAACATTGTGTATGGTTTATATCCAGTATGCACCAGTATGCACCAACATTGTGTGGGGTTTATATCCAGTATGCACCAACATTTTGTATTTAGTATGCATCAACACTGTGTATGGTTTATATCCAGTATGTATCAACATTGTGTATGGTTTATGTCCAGTATGTATCAACATTGTGTATGGTTTATATCCAGTATGTATCAACATTGTGTATGGTTTATATCCAGTATGTATCAACATTGTGTATGGTTTATATCCAGTATGCACCAGTATGCACCAACATTGTGTGGGGTTTATATCCAGTATGCACCAACATTTTGTATTTAGTATGCATCAACACTGTGTATGGTTTATATCCAGTATGTATCAACATTGTGTATGGTTTATGTCCAGTATGTATCAACATTGTGTATGGTTTATATCCAGTATGTATCAACATTGTGTATGGTTTATATCCAGTATGTATCAACATTGTGTATGGCTTATATCCAGTATGCACCAACATTGTGTATGGTTTATCTACAGTATGTATCAACATTGTGTATGGCTTATATCCAGTATGCACCAACATTGTGTATGGTTTATATCCAGTATGTATCAACACTGTGTATGGTTTATATCCAGTATGTATCAACATTGTGTATGGCTTATATCCAGTATGCACCAACATTGTGTATGGTTTATATCCAGTATGTATCAACATTGTGTGTGGTTTATATCCAGTATGCACCAACATTGTGTATGGTTTATATCCAGTATGCACCAACATTGTGTGTGGTTTATATCCAGTATGCACCAACATTTTGTATTTAGTATGCATCAACACTGTGTATGGTTTATATCCAGTATGTATCAACATTGTGCATGGTTTATATCCAGTATGTATCAACATTGTGTGTGGTTTATGTCCAGTATGCACCAACATTGTGTATGGTTTATATCCAGTATGCACCAACATTGTGTATGGTTTATATCCAGTATGCATCAACATTGTGTATGGTTTATATCTAGTATGCACCAACATTGTGTGTGGTTTATATCCAGTATGTATCAACATTGTGTATGGTTTATATCCAGTATGTATCAATATTGTGTGTGGTTTATGTCCAGTATGCATCAACATTGTGTATGGTTTATATCCAGTATACATCAACATTGTGTATGGTTTATATCCAGTATGTATCAACATTGTGTATGGTTTATATCCAGTGTGCACCAACAGTGTGTGTGGTTTATATCCAGTATACATCAACATTGTGTATGGTTTATATCCAGTGTGCACCAACATTGTGTATGGTTTATATCCAGTGTGCACCAACATTGTGTATGGTTTATATCCAGTATACATCAACATTGTGTATGGTTTATATCCAGTATGTATCAACATTGTGTATGGTTTATATCCAGTATGTATCAACATTGTGTGTGATGTATATCCAGTATGCACGCACATTGTGTATTTAGTATGTATCAAGACTGTGTATGGTTTATATCCAGTATACATCAACATTGTGTGTGGTTTATATCCAGTATGTATCAACATTGAGTGTGATTTATATCCAGTATGCACGCACATTGTGTATTTAGTATGCATCAACACTGTGTATGGTTTATATCCAGTATGTATCAACATTGTGTGTGGTTTATGTCCAGTGTGCACCAACAGTGTGTGTGGTTTATATCCAGTATACATCAACATTGTGTATGGTTTATATCCAGTGTGCACCAACATTGTGTATGGTTTATATCCAGTGTGCACCAACATTGTGTATGGTTTATATCCAGTATACATCAACATTGTGTATGGTTTATATCCAGTATGTATCAACATTGTGTGTGGTTTATATCCAGTATGTATCAACATTGTGTATGGTTTATATCCAGTATGCATCAACATTGTGTATGGTTTATATCCAGTATGCACCAACATTGTGTATGGTTTATATCCAGTATGTATCAACATTGTGTATGGTTTATATCCAGTATGTATCAACATTGTGTATGGTTTATATCCAGTATGTATCAACATTGTGTATGGTTTATATCCAGTATGTATCAACATTGTGTGTGGTTTATATCCAGTATGCACCAACATTGTGTATGGTTTATATCCAGTATGTATCAACATTGTGTATGGTTTATATCCAGTATGTATCAACATTGTGTATGGTTTATATCCAGTATACATCAACATTGTGTATGGTTTATATCCAGTATGCATCAACATTGTGTATGGTTTATATCCAGTATGTATCAACATTGGGTATGGTTTATATCCAGTATGTATCAACATTGTGTATGGTTTATATCCAGTATGCATCAACATTGTGTATGGTTTATATCCAGTATACATCAACATTGCGTGTGGTTTATATCCAGTATGCACGCACATTGTGTATTTAGTATGCATCAACACTGTGTATGGTTTATATCCAGTATGTATCAACATTGTGTATGGTTTATATCCAGTGTGCACCAACAGTGTGTGCGGTTTATATCCAGTATACATCAACATTGTGTATGGTTTATATCCAGTGTGCACCAACATTGTGTATGGTTTATATCCAGTGTGCACCAACATTGTGTATGGTTTATATCCAGTATACATCAACATTGTGTATGGTTTATATCCAGTATGTATCAACATTGTGTGTGATTTATATCCAGTATGCACGCACATTGTGTATTTAGTATGTATCAACATTGTGTATGGTTTATATCCAGTATGCATCAACATTGTGTATGGTTTATATCCAGTATACATCAACATTGTGTATGGTTTATATCCAGTATGTATCAACATTGTGTATGGTTTATATCCAGTATACATCAACATTGTGTATGGTTTATATCCAGTATGTATCAACATTGTGTATGGTTTATATCCAGTATGTATCAACATTGTGTATGGTTTATATCCAGTATGTATCAACATTGTGTATGGTTTATATCCAGTATACATCAACATTGTGTATGGTTTATATCCAGTATGTATCAACATTGTGTATGGTTTATATCCAGTATACATCAACACTGTGTATGGTTTATATCCAGTATGTATCAACATTGTGTATGGTTTATATCCAGTATGTATCAACATTGTGTATGGTTTATATCCAGTATACATCAACATTGTGTATGGTTTATATCCAGTATGCATCAACATTGTGTATGGTTTATATCCAGTATGTATCAACATTGTGTATGGTTTATATCCAGTATGTATCAACATTGTGTATGGTTTATATCCAGTATGCATCAACATTGTGTATGGTTTATATCCAGTATACATCAACATTGCGTGTGGTTTATATCCAGTATGTATCAACATTGTGTGTGATTTATATCCAGTATGCACGCACATTGTGTATTTAGTATGCATCAAGACTGTGTATGGTTTATATCCAGTATACATCAACATTGTGTGTGGTTTATATCCAGTATGTATCAACATTGTGTGTGATTTATATCCAGTATGCACGCACATTGTGTATTTAGTATGCATCAACACTGTGTATGGTTTGTCTCCAGTAATGCACTAATTTCCGGTCATCTTAAAGATATTTTTTTTCTGATCAAATACATATATTTGTAAAAAAGACTTTGTTTATACTTATGTGTACTTGATCAGGAAAAAACGCGGGATAGCTACTTTCTCCAACACTACTGATTTAACGTTATAGGAACAGGGCACGTGATGTCTATTGTTAGTTTGTGTATGAAATTCAAGTTCTGAAAATTGTAAACATATCAGACATCGCACAGACATGACCATCGTGACATTGCTGTAATACCTACATTTCGGTTAAAGATGATTTTCGATAGATTTCCTCAGTACAGTAGAGATCCCATAGGAAACCTTGTATTTACTGTAACCATATTCACACTTATATTTTGAAATCTTGCGCTAACTTGTATATTTACATGAAGGGTAAATGTTTCTGTGATAAAAAGAGCAGTGTGAGTTTTTGTTACATTGTTACTTAAAGCTATACTTAAACTGATACTAACCCAAGTCACGGGTGAAGTAGTTTCAATTCGATTAACATCCAAAAGGTCAATATATAGACCGATGCGTAGAATATCACATTTTATTTAGCCTTCGTACACACTGTAGGGATCCGTACACCGGATCTTGGTCAAGACCCCGTTCACTAGTACGGAGTTTTGGTCAGCCATGTTGTAGAAAACGTACGGATAACAACAGCAAATGTAGGTTAACCACGTTTTTCTCCTATTTTTGTTCATTTAATATGAATAATCAGTATTGCTATATGGTGCGGAAACATTTCCCCGTTCAAATATTACCGTACATTGTCGACATATTACTTTAAATGCTACAATTCGGATCAAAGAAAAACAATTGCCGGTGCTGTAATTCGCCCAAAGTACCCTTCAGCAATAAATATCTCATTAATTTTCAAGTTAATGAAAATTTTGAATTGGCAGATTTATTTGTTTTTCCAATATACGTGCATGTTCAAATGTTGAACTTCATTCATCCGAAATTGACCGAGATATGAATCGAAACAAAATTAATGTTTGTGTACGGGGTCTTGGGCACTTGTGTACGGAGTACTGCAAATATTCTCTTTTTACTGTACGGAGTTTTGCTTTAAATATATTGTATGAAACTATGGTTTTAATGGTACTTGCATTACATGTAATACATAAAACATTCATTGAATGTTTGTAAACAGTCAATGTAGTGTCATTAGAACTGAATCAACGTAGATTTCCTTGAACAGATATACTCATGCGAGCTATATAGATAATTAATATTAACCCATGCCGTTATCTATAGCATGTGTTGTCAATGTAGTTTAAGAACCAACTTTACATTTCCTATTAACATGCTTAGGAAAGTTTGACAAAGTTTAGATGTCAGTATGGGGCATAGAATTAATTTTAACCTGACAGGCAAACTGTTTGAAAAAATACGGTAAGGATTTTTAACGCCTGTGGGACGTATAATAATACTTTATTTAAACAACATTTTATTCAAGTACTGAATGGGATTGGACAACAGGCAATGCCTATGTAAGACCTCTCCCATATCAAGGTACATATAAACAATAAATTCATATCAAACATAATATAAAATGTGGAATTGTAGTACAGTTTGCATATATTGGTTTGACAATTAACTTAGAATCTTTGAAACATGTGTACCGTGATTGTTTAGTATTAACACTTTGTACTGTCAGAAAGAATTTAAGTGAGAAAAAAAAAAAGAATCAACAGAAAAAAATCATACTGGAAACCAGTACGAAATATATATAAAAATGTACCGATTATTACAAAATATAATGGTTTTAGTATGAGTTTCTGTAACCAATAGTTAATTTTGGAATTTAAGATAAGGCTGAGAAAACAGACAAACAAAAAAATAAAAATTACAATAAAAAAGGAATAAAGATGATAATATATAAAAAAAACTTCTAGCATTGTGACAAAACATATCTGAAAATACAATAGTATATACATACATATACACATGTACATGTACATACATCTATAATTCTACGAAAATCCCCTGGTACACTTGATGTATTTGTGGACGATAAGTACAATTTCTGAGTTCGTAGTATCGTCTAGATTGGAACTGCCATTCAGTATTAAGTCAATGTTGATATGCGTGACATCAACAAGATTAGCTAGGGTATCAAGTAAGTCATTTCTGAACTGGTTATACAGTGGACAGTTGAAAAAAAATGAGTATTGTCCTCACATGGATTGCCACATTTCGGACATACTGCTGAATCTGTCAAGAAGTGGTCAAATAAATGCGTATTTAGATTACTTGAGTTATTTCTTAATTGACAATGGATGATGTTATAATTCCTATTTCCTATATTATAGTGATATGGACTGTCAGTCCTATGTTCAATAGCCTTAAGTTTATGCTTAAATTGTTCAACAGATAGAGCATTTTTAGCGTCTAAATGTAAAGCATTCCACAATTCAATTGTACTCGACAGAAAGCTGTTATAATATGATGTTGTACGACAAAGAGGGAGACGTAAGTTTAATCCTGAAGTTCGAAGGTTATAATTATTGTTTACAGGTAAGTATGGCTGGATTAAGTTATACATGTAATCTGGACTTATGCCATAAATTATTTTGTAAATAGTTACAAGATTATGATCTTTTCTTCTTTTTGTTAATGTTTCTAAGTTCAATTCAGTATATAAGTATGATCTAGAGGAATTGCATCTGAGGCCTGTTATTATTCGTGCTGCTTCAACTTGGATGCTCTCTAATAGATCAGATTCTCCCTGTGTACAGTTATCCGATACTGAATCTCCATATTCAAGTATAAGTCTTATAAAGGCGATATATATTTTTAATAGAGAATGTCTGTCAAGTTTCTACTTAAGCATTCTTAGAATGTTAAATCGTGCACATGCTTTTTCGTATATATTTTCTATATAATGCGACCAAGTTGCATTGGACTGAATTGTTAATCCAAGGTGGCAATATGACGCTACGTCTTGTACTATATCATTATGAAAGTAGACAGGTAGGTGGTTATAGTTTCTTCTAGTGCAAACAAGGCTTTTGTTTTTTTGAGGATTAAATGTAACATCCCATTTTTTTGACCATTCAGATATTTTGCAAAGATCATTTGTAAGAGAGTTGGCACATTCTACTGGGTTTTTATCAACTACAACAAAAAGAGAAGTGTCATCAGCAAATAACCGTACATCATTCAATAAGTCATCTGTGATGTCATTTATATAAAGCAGAAATAGAAACGGACCTAAAACAGAGCCTTGCGGAACACCTGCATCTATAGTACTGAAGCTTGAAGAAAATCCATCTAGGACTACTTTTTGCTGCCTATCAGAGAAATAGCTACGTATCCAGTTACATAATGAATCATTGATACCATATTTAGCTAATTTAAAAACCAACCCAGCATGCCATACTTTGTCAAACGCAAAATATAAATCGTACATCTTTCCCAGCGTCGAGGTTGCTTATTATTTTATTATATATTTCTATGAGCTGATTTACTGTAGAGTCTCTAGGTTGAAAGCCTGTCTGGTATTTGCACAGAAGGTTATTCGTTTTGATATAGTTGAACAAGTGTTTAAATACGATTTTTTCCATCAATTTGCAAATAATACTGGTAATGGATATAGGCCTATAATTGCCCGGCATGTCAGGTTCTCCCTTGCCCTTAAAAATAGGAGTTACATTCGCCTGTTTCCATTGGTATGGTACTTTTCTAGTGGACAATGACAGATTAAAAAGTCGCGTCAATGGAGCAGCGATGCTATTTAAAACTAATTTTAACACCTTTGGGCTAATCATATCTGGGCCTGGAGGTTTCGATAATTTCAAGATTTTCAATTGATCAATTACTTCCGTTTCATTTATAATAAAGTCATTCATTTTATAGTCAGTGCGATTATGAAAAGTAGGTAATTCCGGTTCATGTTCAATATGAGATGTTGCGGAAAAGGAAGAATTCAATGCGTTTGCTTTGTCTACTGGATGTATTAAAATACGACCGTTATTTTTTATTGGAAAGTTTGGTTGAGTTACTTTGTTCAATTTAGAGATCGATTTTGCTATACGCCACCATTTACACGGGGGGATTGATTTATCAGTTAACTGGGATATAAGTTTTGACTTGTATGATTCCTTAGATTCGCGGATTAAAGCAATTACCTCATTTCTAAGTTGAATGAACATTGACCAATGTAATGGATTGTTGTAAATAAGAAAAAAAATTATATGACGTTAACTGTGGTCACAATGAGCTAAAATTGGACAACTGTATCAATTCTAACAGACAATAATAAACGTCTGGACTTAGTTGTAGTACATGTAGTTATTTGGAATAAGTACGGAGTCTTTCTCAAGAATTACCCCTTTTAAGTTTTAGTTTTCTGCATTTTTTCGTCTTAACAATACAAAATGGTATAAGACATATAGGACCTAAATAATGTCTACGAATTACTACAAATATAAGTAAATAACATCAGTGCAGAGCAGCGAAAACAATCTTAGCATTGCAAAACCCCGTACAGTACATGGACAAGACTCCGTACACAAATCAGCGTCTTTTTTTATGAATTAGTTACGCTGGGCACGTTTTGTTTCGATTCATATCTCGGCCAATTTCGGATGAATGATGCTGAAATTTTCAACATGAACGTATATTGGAAAAACAAATAAATCTGCCAATTCAAAATTTTCATTAACTTTAAAATTAATGAGATATTTATTGCTGAAAGGTACTTTGGGCGAATTTCAGCACCGGCAATTGTTTTTCTTTGATCCGAATTGTAGCATTTAAAGTAATATGTCAACAATGTACGGTAATATTTGAACGGGGAAATGTTTCCGCAACATATAGCAATACTGATTATTCATATACATGAACAAAAATAGGAGAAAAACGTGGTTAACCTACCTTTGCTGTTGTTATCCGCACGTTTTCTACAACATGGCTGACCAAAACTCCGTACTAGTGAACGGGGTCTTGACCAAGATCCGGTGTACGGATCCCTACAGTGGTACAGGTAACATCGATAATATGCGGCTTCCAAATTTACTTCATAAAAAGTAAAAGAGTTGTCCGGTACGGGATTTGAACCAGGGTATTTGCAGTTACAGTTTTGCAATGAAACTTGGCGGTTTTACCATTACAACACGGACTCTTGTTGGTAGGTTGTATCATTTCTAACACTAAACAGTCATTTCGTAATAGTTCATGGAGAGAACTGTAACTAATGTTGTAATAACTTGTAGTTCAATCCACTTGCATATGTTTCTATGAATATTGTGATGTTGAATTGATGTATTGTAACATATCTGCAATAAAATATTATTAAACTAAACTAAACGTAATAACTACGCGCACAACTTATCATTCGCTAATTAATAAATCGAGATTAAAGTTTTAGACGGAATCTAGTTAATTTGATAATAAACAGTATTATACCACGCAATAGTTATTTACTCGTGCGAGATGATGGAGTATATATTATTACCTGATCTCCTATATAAATGCTATATCGTCATTTCTTGCTAATTCACTAAGGAAAAGACTGTTTCCGGTGAAAACGAACTGTTACCGGGCTTTAGTTTCGACTGTTTCCCTCACGTGCTGGAATTTCGTTTGCTTGAAGTCATGTTGCTTTTTTTACCATAGGTTCCCATTATAAAACACATTTTCATTTTCACTGTTTCGTATAGTAACATTAATCAGGTAATAAAACAGTTATCACATGTGTGTTTGGGGAACAGTCAAAACTGTTTTCCCTTGGTGTCGGGGGATGTCAGTGTGAACTGTTTCCCTCGGCCTATCGGCCTCGGGAAACAGTTCACACTGCCATCCCCTCCACCTCGGGAAAACAGTTTTGACTGTTCCCCAAACACACATGTGATAACTGTATACTGAAACATCTGGAGTGTCGTTCAAATATGCTGAGTTATTTTGCATCATAAAATACATGTATGTTACTAAATAAACCATGTTTTCAAGAATTCGCCATAGCTCAGTGGTTAGAACGTTGGACTGTAAATTAGAATGTCGTGTGTTCGAGTCACGAAGAAGGTAAATGTTTTTTTCTTGTAAATGATATTGCTACCTGTCTACAGGTACGATGTGAACTACTCGGTTTCTAATGATGTCCTGCGTTAAATTTGATCGCTTAAATACCGGATTTCGCCATGTCAGCTGTTGAACATGAAATTACTACAAAGAAGGAAACGATTTAAATATAGGGCATGTAGCTTTAAATTAAGTATATTTCTCCGAATGTAGGAAGATATAAATGACTAAAAAGTACCAGGCTTTGATCAATTTGTTTTAATAAAAGGCACTTTAGAAACATATTATTCATTTTTTAAACGAATTATTTAAGATCATATACATGTCGACAATTTTAAGAAGATTTAGAATCACCATCTGAACATGGGTTCTTCGTCTTCGTATGTGAGAAAAGACAGGCAATCTAGAATGATGAGCATGTCATAACGTGCCTTCTCATCGCGTATAACGTTTCCCAGCATAATACGCAACGTACCCGCATCATTCAGACCGAACTGTTCAATGGTTATTTTGTCCGGGGTACCATTCATGAGGCCATACTTGTTTACCATGTCTTGTGTGAACCCCGCATGCTCATTAATATTGTAGCCGAATGGAGATAACTTTTTCAAGACGGCGTTAAGTCTGTTGCATAGTCGAGCTTCAAGCACAGTGTCTGTAACCCCTTTGTGTGTAGCCTGTTTACTGATCATATCCTTGATGTTAACAAGGCTGTACCCGTAGTACCTGTAAATGAGAAAGTATGGTTGCACATACCCACTGCAGCACAGGAAGTGTCAGCCTGGCTGCCAGTAAATAATTGTCATTTCTTTTTGTAAAAAAGGGGTATTTTCACAAATTTATAGTGCCATTTTTGGTTATATCACAAAATCTATTAGCGTTATTTTTTAAGCATGGTCACGTTAAAATTGTGAGTTTTTGTAATATTTGAACTTATAAGTGTTTATGTGATTCATTCACCAAACAAGTTCTTCCCAAGACGATACACGATTCCCAAGACGATACACGACGCCCACTATTCTAAAAAAATGTGCCAACACCTGGGCGTTTGTGCTGAGAGTGTATTTAAGTTATTAATCTTAAAAGCACAAAAACACCGCCGAAAAATGACAAGTAATTGTGATGAAAATGGTGACTCAGTAATTGTGATGGAAATGGTGACTCAGTTTTCATTTTGGAAGAAAGTAATTTTTAACGATTTTTCAATTTATAATCCGGTCAGGTCCGAAACTAAGTGGGTTAAACTTCACTTGACAGCTGTTTTTACATTTTGTTTTATTTGGCGACAACATTGGATGTTAGACTATTTTTAAGAAATCTACGTTGTAGCCCAGTTTCTAAGTGGTCCGGAGGTATTAGTTTCAAACGAGCCAGCTGTGTCAATTTACGTTAGTTCTCTTATCTCAACGGATATTGACATATGTTCGAAAATGATTGCACTGCCTTCGTCGTTGCGGAACCCCACATCTTACACTCATAGCTATATGTTTGCCTCGGTACTTTCAGAAAGATTAAATACAATAATTTATATCAGGAGTACACTCAAACCAACCTTGATCGCTTTCTCTTATTTTGCTGTGACTCAAGTTCTGCAAAAACATATTCCAAGATCCGTCGGTCAAGTTGAAAAGCGATTTCCCCAATCAGTCTTCGGTTTGATTTAGAGCTTGCCGCTCTGGTAGTGACCTCCTCGAGCGATTTCGTTATGTAAGGTCGGTACCCTGTCAGTGTGTCAACCGGACGGTGCAACACAGACTTCACTGAAAAGAAGAGATGAACATGCATGTAAAATACACACATAGAGTTTGTTTGATTGGTTTTTAACGCAATGTTTCAGCACATTTTAAGCGATGGAGACCGGTCACTTATTTCTGGGTATAACTAGTACTGTTTAACTCCCACCATCCGTAAGAATCGACACGTTCTCACTTTACAAGTCATGTTCGCAGTGGGATTCGAACCCGCAGTGGTGAGAGGCGAGAAGGTTCAGCAACCATGGAAGAAAAGCAGAGTTCCAGCTGCACATATAGCGCGTATTTTGTTAAAACATACATTTTCCCGAACTAGAGCCGAAAACATTCTTTTACACGGATTAACGTCAGTTCTTTTGTCACGTATACCCGTCCGTTAGGGGTAGCTGAAATTAAAATATTCAAAACAAAAAATAAACAATAATAATAATAATAATAATAAAACGACTCCCATTCGAATTGGCAAAAAAACTGAATATTCTCCGTGTCAAAGATCACCTTCCATTATAGAGCACGAGCAAAAGAAGAGAGCTCGAAAGGCAACAACTGAATATGTTACACAATAAGTTTTCAAGGCGGCTAAACCACACGACTTCTTGGACGCGCACACGGCCGAAACAAGGTAAACAAAGGTCTGGATTCAAGTAGTTTGTTCATCTTCTAAAATACTGAACGGATTTTGATCAACTAAAGCTTGCATACCTCTGTCAGACGAGCCCTTATCTTCGCCGGTAATGACAACGTGATTATTCCTGCCTGATTGGAAATTATTTTTAAAACATGGATACTCAGTATACTTAACGTTCTTAAGAATTTGCACTATCGTCAACCATTAA
Source organism: Cyrtodaria siliqua (assembly GCA_037043455.1). NCBI lineage: Eukaryota > Metazoa > Mollusca > Bivalvia > Adapedonta > Hiatellidae > Cyrtodaria > Cyrtodaria siliqua. The sequence continues at coordinate 34,017 of JAWPHD010017914.1, forward strand.
ATAATACATGTAGTTTTTTTTTTTTAAAAAATACATAAAAACATAAGGACCCCGTCATAGATGTACAAGAAATTATCTCGGAGTAATAACTGACAATAAACTAAAAATCATTGTAAACAAACCATAAGTAAACGTGTGATAATCATATACTGTTCGTACTGTAGTCGAGGCCAATGCTAGTCGGTTTCTTAGACCCGTTTTGATTGGGTTTTTTTCTGGTATGGTCGTTAGACTTGTGACTTCCGGTTACACTTTTGTCCTTTTAGGGTTTTTTCTTCTTTGTATTTGTAACCGGAGGCCCCGGGTTCAATCCTCCGTGGTGCCACTGAGTTCCGTCGGTGTGTTCTTGGGCAAGACACTTTCCTTTAGCCTCGTCCGTCGGATGGGGACGTAAACCGGGCGGTCCCGTGTATCGGTCTATCCTCCGAGCACTTTTGTTAGTTGTTTGGCTTGAATTTGGAAGGATGTTTTGCCCAATGTTTGTTTAGCCTACTTTTGAATGAATTTATGGTGGGTGCCTTATTTACTGTGTTTGGTAGTTTGTTCCAAGATTCTACCACTCTGTAAGCAAAGGATTTCCTCCTAATATCAACTCTTGCTCTTTTCTTAAATAGTTTATTTGAGTTTCCCCTGGTGCCAATTTTAGGGGCCATAGTGAACAGTTTATTTTTGTTTACTACATCGATGTTGTTTAAAATTGTGTAAACATTAATCATGTCGGCTCGCTCTCTTCTATACTCAAGAGTTGTTAGTCCTAACATAGTAAGTCTTGTATGGTTTGAAAAATTGCTGAGGTTACACACCATTCTGGTAGCTCTGTTTTGAACATTTTCTATAGTGATAATGTATTTTTTGAGATATGGAGATCAGACAACTGTGGCATATTCCAGGTGATGTCTAACAAGGAATTTATATAAGCAGAAGAACATTTCTATGTCCATATGGGTAAAAGTTTTAAATATTAGTCCTACTTTCCTATTGGCCTTATAGACCTTCCCACTTATATAGTTAGAAAACTTTAACTTCGAGTCAAAAGTTACCCCTAGGTCTTTTTCCTGTGATACCTTAGTAATTTTTTTAATTGTATTTACTTAATCTTTGATAAAATACACATCAAGGTGGACAATATGCATGCAGTGACTCCACCTCTATAAATCCATTGTATCTTGAGTACTAGCGTATGCTGGTTGTGTGTGTCCCGGAGTCGCAAAAAAAAAAGGCGTTCAAATACCGTATTATTCAAATCGACAACCTATTAGAGGTTTACCACTACCAATTGAATATAAGGCGCATGTAGTTCCTATAAAAAAAGAATTCCATCCACCACCCACCCCACACCCCCCTATTTTACAAATGGGCATTGTAAGTTCGCGGAAACCCCGCCCCTTCCCCCACCCCTTTTTTTTACAAATTGGCATTGTAAGTTCGCGGAAATACTAGTAGATCATTTATATTCAAGTTTGTTGTTGTATGTATAACAATTATACTGATATGTTTTATTGGATTATTAATACAGATTTTCCAAATTTTGAATCTATGCATACACTTTGTGAGCAACTAACAATGAAAACAGATATACCCATCACCTGTTGAGTAAACAAACAAGAACGCTCTTACATGTGTTGTGACCCAACATTTTCTGATTATTTTCAAGAGGAAAACTATTTTTCTACAATTTATATGACAATTACTCTGCTGCATTATCCATACTTGAATTGAAGTTGCAGCAACTTATTTTAACATTGGTGTCAATGGGGAAATCATTGGTGGTTTCATACCTACATGTTTAAAAAGCATAGGTAACAAAATGCTCAAGTATTGCAGAGCAATACACGTCCACTACCCGGCATTTTTTCAGTAACCGTGACCTTGACATCGACCATAAATGCAATCCCAAACTTGCTTTTTATATAAGCCACCTACACACCAAAAGTTAGGCCAATATCTCATTCCTTAAGTAAAGTTAACGAGCAGAAAGAGTTGTTTTATTTTTAGTAACAGTGAACTTGACCTATTGAGCTTCCTTTTCAAATAAGCTACCTACCCATAAAGTTTCATTAGACTCATTCCTAAGTAAAGTTATTGAGCGGAAACCATTTTCTTTTCTTAGCAACAGTGATCTTGACCTTGACCCCAGTGACTCCAAATGCAATCCAAAGCTTTCTTTTCATATAAGCTACCTACCCATAAAGTTTAATTCCAATATTTCATTCCTAACACAATTTAATGAGCGGATACTGTTTTCCTATGTTTAATAACAGTGACCTTGACCTTGACATGTTGCCTCAAATGCAATCCCACTTGTTTTCTATATAAGCTACAAACACACCAAGTTTCCGGCCGATATCTCATTCCTAACTAATGTTATTTAGGGGAAACCGTTTTTTCTATTTTTAATAACAATGACCTTCATCTTGATCCCAGTGACCCCAAATGCAATCCCAAGCTTCCTTTTCATATAAGCTACCTACCCATAAAGTTTCATTCCACCATCTCATTCTTATCTAATGTTATTGAGCGGAAACCCATTTTCTATTTTTAGGAACTGACCTTGACCTTGACTCCAGTGGCCCCAAATGCAATCCCAAACTTGCATTTCATATAAGCCACATATCAAGTTTCAGGCCAATACGTCGTTCCTAACAAAAGTTATTGAGTGGAAACCATTTTTCTATGTTTAGTAACTGACCTTAACCTTGACCCAGTGACCCCAAATGCAATCCCAAGTTCTATTAATATAGGCTACATACCCACAATGTTTCATTCCAATATCTCATTCCTAACTAAAGTTATTGAGCGGAAACAGCTTTTCTATTTTTAGTAGCAGTGCCATAGCAACCATATATTTTGTCAAATCAACAAAATAAAATAACGTGCACAATCCCCTCATTATCCTCTACCAACGTGCAAAGTTTCATAGAAACATTTTAAGTACTTTTCTCATTATCGTAGGATCCATATTTTGTGGGACGGACTGGCGGACTGACTGACTGACGGACTGACGGGGAGAAAACCTAATTCCCAACCCCTCCTCCGGTGATACACCGGTATGGGACTTATAAGACATTAGGAAATACTCTGCTGGTTATAGAGCAGTAACAACCATGGACTAATCATCCGCATATCACTGAAGATAATGTTGACAAAAGGTGGTCATAACTCACCGAAGTAGAAAGCAAACCACGCAAAAATGCAGTAACGACACATCTCAAGCAGTTGGTACACGTTTTAACAAGAGAGTATATAGCGGTATATTACCTTTTTCGTGGGCCCCACATCCTTGCAGGCCCATCAGTTTGGCTAATGAATTGTACACATTCTCTTTGATATCTGAAACTTATGAGATAATGGGTTTGAAGAAGAAGAAGAAGAAGAAGAAGAAGAAGAAGAAGAAGAAGAAGAAGAAGAAGAAGAAGAAGAAGAAGAAGAAGAAGAAGAAGAAGAAGAAGAAGAAGAAGAAGAAGAAGATGAACAAGAAGAACTAGAAGAAGAAGAACTAGAAGAACTAGAAGAACAAGTACAAGAACAATAACAAGAAGAAGAAGATTATTGGGCGAGATGCCATTAAATGTTGACCAGTCAGCGGCAAACAATGTACCCCATGGTGATTGGGCTCTAGGTGAGTGGCTTTGTGGATAATATGCCGAATCCGCCCTCCGCCCAACCCCACCCCCTCCCACCAACCCCTGCCTCTCCCACCAAAACAACAAACAAACAAAAAAATAGCAGTTTTGTACATACTTGATACAGGACTGAGTTTCGGGCGATTCTGCTGTGATGAACCCTTCATCTGTTTCTCTGTAAACAAGCAAAGCCATGTGATGTTTGGATATATTAACCCTTGACCCGCTAAGCACGACTAAAATAACCTTTGCATCCATTTGCAAATTAGGTAAATGTGATATAGAAAATGAGTATCATTTCGTCTTGGTATGTTAAAAATTAGCAAATATTAGACACCAATATATACCTAACAAATTTACTATTAATGGTTAACAAGTTTAACATTTTAATGAGTTCCAGAAATCAGACTCTTATAAGAAATCTATCAAAGTACTCATATTACGGGTTTAAAGAACGCCGTATGATTCTAGATTCCCAAATATAATACAGTACACTTGAACATAAACTTAATTAATATATATACATTTGCAAAATGAATGTTTGTTTATAACACCTCGCATTGCTGTATAGTATGTATTGCATGTATCATGTGGACATGGGCCGGTGGCCAAAATCAATAAACATATTGTCATTGTCATTGTAAACCCAGCTCAGCCTGCGACTAAATCGCAGCAACGAAGACTACACAAGCGCGCTAAGCCATCGTTTCACTGTTTGTAAACTTGATTTTCATTGGTTTACGTATTTGACAAGTAACAATTTACATGCTGTTTCTCTAACGCGTTCCAGATATACTGATATATAATGTTTGATTAAACATGTAACGACTAACGCGTTACCTTTTTATATCTAACCTGGGACGAAAATCGAGCCCTGGTCTAACGCGTTAGTAAATGTTGAATTATCGTTACTTTGAAATCTCATTTATGGGCCAATATGAGTCCTTGGACCAATAACAGTGCCAATATGAAATCAGTTAATTTATAACATCAGATTACAGTTTAACCAATAATTCAATATTAAATTGATCGTATTTAAGTATATTACCTTGGTAAGTTGGTGTCTGCTGATGTAGGACAGATCTCAGTGGTGTAGAGGTAACAACAGACTGACCAAATATTAGTTTACTAGATGGTGTCTGCTGCTTATTGGAGATCTCATTTGTGTAGAGGTCGCAATAGGCTCGCCAAAATTCTTTACCCCTCCGTCGGACACGTCTGAGATAGCTTTGCTGTGGAGATATTTTCCCGCCCCGGATACTAGCTGTGGCCACTTTGGAAGCACGTCGCCGTTCGTTTCGTCTGTATGTTGCCCTGTAAATGGGAGTGTGCTTGTCGAGGCCGCGTCCAAAACGGAATCGTTTGAACTATGAATCTGTATATCGTGTTTTTCTGAATCGTAACGGATAGCCTCCTGGGCCCTTTGAAATCCGGTAAATGCGGTGGCATTTCCCCTGTTGTCTTGCTGGAGTTCAAAATCTTTAGCCTTTTGCACGTCTATAGGAACAAACGTACTGCGGTCGTCACTTTTGGGTGAGTTCTTGGTCTCGTGATCGTAACTGTAAAAGACGTTATCTCCTGCAGTTGGTGTGCTAGTATTACTGCGCGCTGTTCTGTGTTTTGTGTTGGAGTCGGGATCTATACTAGCACTTTGCGATCTTTGTTGCTCTAATTCACTGTGTACGGGTTTGCTGGTCGTAAGACTTGCATTCTGATGCCGTCTTTGATTAAGAAGCATATTAAGAACTGGCGTGCGGTCATCGCTGCGATTACACAAAGTTGAGATACTATTTTGACCGTAAACGGTAGAAAATGGTGTTCGGTTTGGTTGACTTGGGTCTGTCATCCACTGTTCAGGGCGTCTCGCTTGAGCGTTGATTTGATTGTTATGTTCTGACTTTACCGTTGCGTTGATGGCGCAGATGTCTGGGGAAGCAGCAGCTTCACTCATAATATTAAGTATAGGACTGCGAGAATTTCTACTATTTCGCACGGGGCTGGGGTTTAATGAGAATCTTATTGGGGGGTGTTGGATACCCGTCAAGTTCGAAACCGTACTGTCAGTAAACGTTGTGCCTGTCTTTTTAGCTGCACTATCAACCACATTGTTTGATTCAATTGGCGCTTTTACTGGCGAATAGGACGTTGTTCTTGCACTTGGATACATGGAATGCCGCTCACTGTACTTTGTAGGAGAAAAATCCTTGGACGTATATTTGCTTTTAGTGTAACTGCTTTCCGTGCTGTTATTGACAAGTTCTTCCAACATAAGTTCCGCGAACGAATTTCCGTAGCTCGGGGATAGTCTTCCAGTGGATTTTCTTCCAGCTGCGTAATAACTCGTGGATTTACTTCCAGATGCGCCATAATTCGGGGATTTACTTCCAGATGCGATATAACCTGGGGATTTACTTCCAGATGCGTAATAATTTGGGGATTTAATTCCAGGTGGGTAATAACTCGGAGATTTACTTCCAGGTGGCCAATAACTCGGGGATTTACTTCCAGATGCGTAATAATCCGGGGATTTTCTTCCAGATGCGATATAACCTGGGGATTTTCTTCCAGGTGCATAATAACTCGGAGATTTTATTCCAGATGCGTAATAACTCGGAGATTTTCTTCCAGATGCGTAATGACTAAAATCAGTCGGAGATATCGACCGAGAACCAGGCCTCTCTGGTGTTGGAACGGGGACAAGTAGATCTGAAGTTATAAAAGTTACATAAAGCTAACCACGCAATCTCATTAAAACCAGACCCTTTATCAGCTACGATACTCTACACTACAAGCGGGGAGTATCAAGCGTAATTAGGATATGATTTTAATGAGAGCTATTGTGAGCTAAAAATTATGTCGGATAAGAAATACAAATACAGTACGTCCTTTTTGTGGCGCCTGTGTAGCATGACAGACACTTAAAAGCATGGCAGACACTTAAGAATCACTGTATCCGTCGTCCGTCGCCTGTCGTCGTCCGTCGTCCTTCACAGTTTAACCTGATATGTAACCTTGCCCATAACTTGAAAAGTATTTGACATACGTTCATGAAACCCTCCACACATCTTCATCTTAACCCAAGGAATGTTGTTACACATAGCTGACTTTCATTTTGACAGAGTTATGTTCCCTTTCAAAAAACGTTAACCTGCAACCTAACCAGGCTCATAATTGGCCATAACTTAAAAGTATTTGACCTATGTTCATGAAACTTCAAACACATAATTATTCATCTTACCATACAGAATACTGATACCCATGACTAATAACTCTGACTCATTTTGACAAAGGTATGTCCACTGTCATAAAACTGCAACTCTGCAACCTAACGAAGCTCATACTTGGTCATAACCACACAGAATAGTGCTACGCAGGACCAATAACTCTGACTTTCATTTCAGCAGAGTTATGCCCCTTTTCCAGGTTAGCTCATAAATGGCCATAACTTGAAAGTATTTGACCTATGATCATGTAACGTGACACGTATATGATACCAATAACTCTGACTTCCATTTTGGCGGAGTTATGCCCCCCCCCCTCCCCCCCCCCCCTTATCTTGTATAATATGGTTCTGGTTGTTAGTGGGGTGTGGATCAGCTTGTATGTTTTATCTGCATTATACAGCTATCAGAACCATATATCATCACGTCTCGTAATGTGTTTATATGTTCTTGTTGTATAGTGGTGGCAGTTTAGATCAGCTTGTATGTTTTGGCGAGGATATTATTGCGGTGCATCTTGTCTAATTTGGTTCTGGTTGTTGTTGCGATGTAGATCAGCTTGTATGTTTCGTCTGCATTTGACAGCTATCAGAACCTGTACATAGGTTAATTATTATAATCACATGCGCATGGTAGGATCAGCTTGGACGTTCCACCGCTGCATCGCGTGCTGCATATGAACTTTGTCAAGTACCTCAATTCCGTATGACGAGATCAGCTTGTATACATTTCGTCTCCTTTATGCGGATCAAGATACTTTTAAACACTCCAATCATGAGATACGGTGATGTAATTCTGGATCAGCTTGTATGTTCCGTCTAGATTGCATTTAAGAAGATGGTTGGTGTGTTTCAACAGGGACACCTGTTGGAGCACTGTATTTTACGACTGTCATTTATCATTATTATCTCTTGACTCACCTTCAGTGTTTTACTGTACAGTATTCTGAGTACTTTCATTATTCCCATAGGATCATGGATGGCGGGAAAACATAAAGCTTGGAAAGATGCGAAGTGTGCAGGATATCGTCGAAACATCTGCGACGCCTTTCTTTAAGTTTCACCCTGGTATGTGGACCCAACTGCTGCATGTGTAGATTGTTTCCAATCTGAAAGGTGCTAAACCCAGCTATTCAAATTCCACCACATGCATGGACGATCGAGTCAGTGGAGAGGCCATGCTACTAACATGGTTCTAGCTTGTCAGTGGTGTTCTGTGGTTCTTAGCGGAATGTTTTGTCGTGTCCTCCCTATCTGAATTGTTGTTGTTTGTGGTTACGGAACACCTATTTCCACCCACTCTTCAATTTTCCAGAGATCAATTATTCTATCTCGTAGAGTTTGATCGCAGAGCCGGGTTGGATCAAATCCCTGGACAATTATATAACACCATCCCACCTAAAAGGCCTTGTATTTTAACACATTATCACATATTAACGCGTTGCTGTTTTGGTCTTGCGAAGGCTTCCTTCGATAATGAAGGA
>JAWPHD010017915.1:0-42340 GCA_037043455.1 Cyrtodaria siliqua
CGTCTAGTTTTCCAGATTAAACCATTCGATCAACAATACTCAAAATGTACCGAACATGGGCCTAGTTTAGTGTAAATTTACATTGAAGTATTAGGTTTAGTTCGTATTTGGAATGACGCCTATACTTCTTCCAGATCCCCTCCAGTCCCTTTAAAAAGTGTTTCTGCTCCATAATGCATGAAGGATTGCACCCTCTGACCTCCGTGTTACTGATGCATGTGGCTACAATGGACACAGGTCATCAAGTGAGCGGGCCCTTTTACTGAAGTCACATTTCAGATAAAATGCGGTATTACAATTAAATGGAGCATACTGTCTTTGCTCTGGGAGTCTGTTTAAGTACATTGCCAGTTTTATTAAACATGACAGATATGTAACAATTTGCGCACCAGTGACCTCCGAGAGCAACTGTGTGCACTCAGGTGACATGTGTCTCCCATGAAACTTAAAAATAGTACTTATTATCCCAAAACCGAGTACATAACGAGCTCCGTTCTATCATAAAAAATGTCATGTTCTTATTATTTTAAAACTCCCATCTTAAAGTTGTGTTTACTCTACTTTTTCAACCAATCATTTGCCTCCGTATTTCAAATACTAGCACCAATTATTCATGGAGATTTTACTATCATCACTCTTCACGATTAAGAGTTTGATCTATATAGAGACTACAAACTTTTGGAAAACACTAATAATGATAGAGGCTATGAAGAGAAATCGAAAGGGAGGTAGCGAAGGGACCGACCGCAGCAAAACTGTATTTGCGGTAATACTGAAGTAGGGATAACCAACTGATCCCCGAGTGCGTGGTCCAGTGGTAGAGCGCCGAACTCCAGATCGAGAAGTCGTGGGTTCGATGCTCGCCGCGTTATTATCCTTGAGCAAGATAATTAATCCACATTGTTTAGTACTGGTTCTACCCAGGAAGCCATCGAGAGTGATTAATCTAAGTTGCAATAATTTGTTTCGCAATCGATTTAAAATAATAATGTTTCAACTAAACTAACTGATCCCCGCTTGATGTATTTTTCACAAACTAGACAAAACATGTTATTTAAAAAGAAAGGAAGACCTGTGTACATTTCACAAGCCCACGCGTCTTCTAATAGCGAACTGAATTTATTTTGCTACTACCCGGTGACTGTTCGCATAGCTGGCAGGACCCAGTGGACGTCAAGAGTGATATGGGGCGGTTATTCCTTGGGTTGGAGTCAAGGTTGGCGGGGCGCAGGAAGTCCGAGATGGTCTGTGGTACAATTTAATAGAATTTATTTGTCACAAATAATTATTTATCTTATTTTTAACATTTAAACAAACATTTCAACGTCAAAGAAAAAAGGAAATTGAGCATACCGGGTGGAGAAATTGAATGGGTGAACTACATTTTATAAAAAGAAATCGGCAACAAAAATAATTAGACAACTATTCCAAACGCGTGAGAACATAGAACGTATGCGTGTGAGCGTGATTTAACAAAAAAATGCGTGTCTGACGCTCAATGGCCAATGCGTGAGACTTGACAGGTATGTGTTCGCCGAAATATACATGGTAACCTAACGGACCCCCATCTATAAGTGGACACTCTCCTATAATTGTAATCCCACTGGGAGCTCGACATGTTTACAAGTGACAAGGTGCCGATGCTTACGGATGGTAGGAGGTATACAGTACTGGTTCTACTCAGGACACACACACACACACAACAAAACAAAAAACAGCAAAAACCGACTGACATATATAGCCTAAAAATGTGCTGAAAATAACGTAAACACCATTCAACCAACCATCAACCTATACCTCGAAAATGTGTCCATTGGACACGGATGCCCCGCTTTAGCGCTGTCAGTCACAGATACACAAGAATCAATAGTGTGTAAGTAGGTCAAGCTCATTCTCATTGACTTCTTTAGTATGAACATGTTTTTCCATGCCATTTGAAAGTTGTATGATTTACTAAACAAGCAAGGTTTTACGCAAGCGTAAAATAGCTGCCGAGAGAAAATAGCATTATATGTGGGTAGGAACTGGGAACAAAGTGTAACATAACATATCAAGTCACGTGTGTTAAAACAATATCGAAAAATCTCAACGAAAGTTTTCATTGCTACCTTATCATGTGCATATAAGAGTTGCTGCCGTTCCGGCAGCGAATGAGGAATCAAACGACCAGACAAGGGTAACAATATATGCCATGCCCGCTTTCTTGGAGGGATATCTAAACAAGGACGAATTTACCACCAGAGTATTCTGTCAATTTTGAGTGCTGTCACTGGATCCGAGACTTAGTCTCGATTGAGGCACGATTGTTTTACCACATGTTTTATTTCATTGGGATCATTCTAAGACCCATTTTTGTGTGAGAAGACATTCAGGCACTCAGGGCAGAGTTTCATGGTAGTGGGTAGGCTAGATGTTGTTTTTTTAAAATGATACCTGTAATTGATTTGAGTCAGAGGCCTCGGTAATACAGTGGATAAGTGTTGCACCTAAGAGCTGGGCTCAAACCCTGGTGATGGCATTGTCTGATGGAAATATGTATCTCCATCTCGTCTCCATCTGAGGTTGTTGTTCCAATCACTAAACCCATAGTTCATATTGTTTGAGTCTATAATCCAAATGACCTTACAGATTGTCAGTCCTATACATGTAAACTCATAACCATATTTTTTGGGATTGAGGAGAGCGGGAGGGGCGATGATGGGCGCGGTCGGAGGGATAATAGCCTATGTTTGTTTTTTTAAAGGTCTCCCCGACCAAAAACAAACAAACACACGCACGCATCCTTGCGAACTGAGATGACAAAATGTGTCCGCGTACATCTTTTCACCCTGTGAAACTTTTAAAAACCCATGTGACGTCACATTTCTTGTAACTTGTGGTCTTCGGGAAAACACGGTATTGAGATCGTTGCAATGTTTTTAATAAAATTAGAATTTAAAAGATCTATCATGTTACCGATTTATTTATAAACATTTAGCTGCTGATTGACATTTTGTTCATTACCGTTTATAAGCTAATTTCAGAATTTATCACGCTGTGAGCTGACCTCTATTTACTCATATGCCGTGTAACATCACTACACAAAACAACGTTCGAAACGCTTGCGTAAACTGGTGACCAAACGTTTTTTTTGGGTAGCAAAAAGTACTTTTTTTCAAATCTTCTTGAAAATGTAAATACTGCTAGAGGAAGGATTAAACTCATCGTTCATGTTCTTGTCTTTTTTCTCGCTGTTAAAATCTCCATAAAAATTCAATTACAAAATAAAAATAACTGAAGTCGATCGATAAACAGGTGACATTTTCCTATTTCACTGCTTTTTTGTCGGAGATAATTTTTACAATAACACAACATAGACGGCAATTTTTTAAAAAGTAGAATATGGAATTAATGGTTATTTTACAAGGTAATGACTTGTATAAATTCTTTATGAATTTTAATATAAAAAAGTGATTTTAAAAGTGTTTTGTTAAAAGCACCCAATTGAAAAAAAATCTCATTATATTCGTGTGAAATTGCATGAAACGTTTTTTTTTTAGCTGAAAAAAGTACTTTTTCCAAATTTTGATGATATTTTGCAGGCTTGTATCCTATTAATAGTTTATTTTTCGATGGACAGCCTAGTCTAAGTATATATGAAGACATCGTCTAGAAATAGAGTGTAATTACGTTTACTATCTTGCAAGAAGACTTGGTAAACAAATGAGGGAAAAAGGGACATTTCGAAAAAAGTTATCTCTTTCCAATAGACGTATTTTTTTCAAAACTTCTGCATTGATGATAAACAAATTGGCTGCTTTTAAAAAACATCCAATGGTAAGGTCTTGTGTAGAAAAGAGAAGACACGAAAACTAGGGTGAAAAACAATAACTGGAAAACATGAACTTATCAGTTATAATAAACTTCCGAACTATTCTCTATTTACTCTTTTAAATACATGAATTATAGAGGTCCTCTCCTATGAAAGTCTGAGAATACAGCTACTGTTATCGAGTTAAGCCAGTATTTTCCGCGCATAATTTGCCAACGCCGCAGCAAGGAAAAGTGTGACGCGCGGATGATAGTGTTCTTATTCGCAAAATATGCATCAGTGGTCCCTCATCTCCCAGACTATTTGTCAATGCTGAGAAATGTATATTGTGGACGTCAATGTAGTTAAGAAAAACATAGATGGCATTTGCATTGCAGTTCCGGACTTAAAAGGTGTCTGTTTATAAAAATGTACGAGTACGATTATTTTTTTGCCCTTTTATTGTCAAAATACCCAAATTACATTTATAGTTCTATATGACACGAAGTGCGAAATATTGCATTTAATATAGTGCAACAAATCAATGATTAAATCAAATAGCTTCTTGTTCCGGTGACTTTAAAATATACAAAAACGCCAGAATATCTGATGTGTATTTACCTTTGATAAACCTGTTTGATAAAATCCTTAATTCAGACGTTAAGCAATAAACTGAAGTCAGCAACATAAGTTGTAAGTCATAATTGATGGTAGTAAAAGTAGAAAAAAAACCAGATGTCTCCCCTCATTGCACAACACACTTAAGATACGTTTGATAGTGGATACGGTACAGCCTTGTTAAGAATGTTTGGAAGTGGATAGGAAACATTATTGGATAATATTAACGAGTTGTAGAAAACATTATTTATGTAACATGAAAAGACATGCAAGTATATGAACCATAACCATGTATGTATATATTTGAAACAAGTACATATATGTATATAAACCATAACCACGTATGTGTATAAACCAAGTAAATGTATGTATATAAACCAAGTACATGTATGTATATGAACCATAACCATGTATCTATATAAACCATAACCATGTACGTATATAAGCCACAACCATGTACGTATATAAATCAAGTACATGGATGTATATGAACCAAGTGCATGTATGTATAAAAATCATAATCATGTATGTATATAAACCATAACCATGTATGTATATAAATCAAGGACATGTATGTATATGAACCAAGAACATGTATGTATATAAATCATAACTATTTATGTATATAAACAAAGTACGTATCTATATGTATTTGAATCAAATACAGGTACGAGGGGTGTCCGAAAAGTAACAGGAAAAATGGCATAACTTTTGTTTGAGTAGGACCATTTTTATGAAATTTCACATTAGGGTACCCTAACTCATCACGGAAATGTTCTATGAACAGGTTTACCTTATCACAAGGTATGCGTTCACTAGCGTCACTATGGCAATGTCAAGTAACGTTGAGCGGTGCAACTCGTAACGTTACACGAACTCTTCAGTTTTATACATTTTAATTAAAGCAACTATACATTTTCTGACGCCAGGATTGCTCGAAAATGCACGTTGACGTTTCCCGAACTTTCTACTGATTTAATCGTCAGGTACGCGAGCGAACGTTTTTGACGTCATTTCCATGCTACAGTTGCGATTCAATCGCACTTTGAAATCGTTCGAATTCAGACATGGAGCAGCGCTACTCTATCAAATTTTGTGTTTTGAGCTACATCATGATAGTGTACCATCACATACTGCTGCGATTACCCAGGAAACCCTTACTGAACTTAATATAGACACTATACAGCACCCTCCTTACTCACCAGATATGGCCCCGTGTGATTTTTACCTGTTCCCGGCCAGTAAAGCAGAAATTCTCGGTCAACACTTCGATGACGTTCACGATCTTCCAGTTCTTGTTCGTGAAGTTATCCGGAAAATTCCAGTAGAGAACTTTGAAAAATGTTTCTCATCATGGTAAAGAGATGAGGAAAATGTGTAAAATACTCAGGAGAGTATTTTGAGAAAATTTGAAGACGGTAACTTGTTACGGTATGTAGATTTTCAAAATATAATTATCGAATAATCCGACGTGCCCCGCTCAACGTTACTTGACGTTGCCATAGTGACGTTAGTAAACGCATACCTTATGACAATGTAAAAATGTTCATAGAACATATCCGTGATGTGTGAAATTTTATAAAAATGGCCCTACTCAAACAAAAGTTATGACATTTTTTCTGTTACTTTTCGAACACCCCTCGTATGTATATAAATCATAACTATGTATGTATATAAATCAAGTACGTATCTGTTTGTATATAAAACCATAACAATGTATGTAAATGAACCAAGTGCATGTATGTATATAAACCAAGTACATGTATGTACATAAACCCAGTACATGTATGTACATACATGTACTTGGTTTATATAAATACATGGTTATGGTTTATATACATACATGCACTTGGTTTATATACATACATTGTGATGGTTTATATACATGCGTGTCGTGTACTTTGTTTTAATAATTACATGTAATTCTTTTATATACATACATGGTTATGCTTTATATACATGCGTGTACTTGGTTTATATAATTACATGTAATTCTTTAATATACATACATGCACTTCGTTTATATACATTCATGTACTTGGTTTATATATGTAAATAATAACTACGTAAGTATATAAACCAAGTTTATATATGTATATGAACCAAGTATATATATATGTATATGAACCAAGTACATGTATGTATATGAACCAAATACATGTATGTATATGAATCAAGTACATGTATGTATATAAACCATAACTATATATGTATATAAACCAAGTACATATTTGTATATAAACCAAGTACATGTATGTATATAAACGACGTAGCAAGATGGCGGACGCTAGTTCTGTTTATTATTTACTCCAGTGAATTTTAGCTAAATCATATCTTGTTGGAAATGTTAGTGTCTAAACAAGTTTATAAAAGTTTTGCGGAAGGATACGACAGGTCGAACAGTAAGAGTGTGAACATTTTGAAGCAGTGGAGTTTCGGTAACTAACAATTTTCTTCATATTTCTTACGAGGTGATAACATATCAGTACAATGGCTACCTCATTTTCACAGGTAGATCTGATTGATTGAAAATAGAGAAACAGGTGATTTGATGTTCAACAAGAAGTCCTTTGTTAAGCCTGATTATAAGCGCCAGAAACGAAATGCGAGTGACTTGAGTGACGATGTCATTTTGACTGCTGATGAATTTGAATCTGGTAGCATGGACACAAAATTATCAATGATTTTTGATGAAGTACTGAATCTAAAAATAGAACAGGCCGATACACAAAAACTTATTTCAAACACAAATCAATATGTCCAAATGGCTCTGGGCAAGATTAACGCTATCGCGAACGTCACTAATCGACAGTCAACCTTACTCAGAACGATTTCATACAAATCAATTGATCAGGAGGCACGTGGCAAACGGAACAATTTAATCTTTCGCGGGTTCAATGAAGACCGCAACGAGAACTGTAAAGAAAAACTGTTATTTTTTATTGCACACACTTTACAGCTGGACACTTCCAATATTGTTATTACCCGTGCGCATAGACTAGGTCCTTTCAAATTAGGTAGAAACTTTGCAAGGCCTATAATCGCAAATATTCTAGACTACAATGACATTGAGCAAATACTTGGAAATGCCAAAACGTTGAAATCATTCCCAGGATATTCAATTGATAGGGATTTGCCGCGTGAAATAGTTGACGCCCGAAAGAGACTCTGGCCGTTATTCAAAGACATCAAGAAAAATAATTCACGATCTTCAGTACGAATCGTCTATCCGGCGAAGCTGATGTGCGATGGAGATATTATTCGCGATGAGTTCCCGGACTGGTTTGACGTAATGAGGCGTAGTAGACTCTCTGATTTGCCACTCATCGAAACTTTCAGTGAAATATCCCTTGATGAATTCCCCGTTGGTAACATTCCGTTCTCACAACGTAACGTTCCAACGTTGAGTAGTATTTCAAGTGTACCTCATACAATATCGTCCAGACAATCAGACTCTCGTGCTAGTGTCATTCAGAGTGATGAGTCTACTGAGGTCTTATTAAACGTTGAACATATGATGACTGAAGATGTTTCTCACCACAGTGCCATTAGACTCCAAACCCAACAGCAAAATGATGTATTAGATTTATCTCAGGCTAATCATACACAACGGCTTGCTGCTAGAGACATGGATTCCCCTGAACGCAAACGTGAGCCGTCACTAGGGTCTCTACATAACTCTACACCAACCTCTACACACAATACATGTGACGCTCCCAAACACCAACGTGCCAGGTCCGTATCTACCACTCGGAGTAATAGACGTCCACGGTCCCCAACTCGATCGGCGCAAAAAACCGGTAACCAGAGAGCAACCCAGAAGACGTCCCCAACTTCATATAGAACAGTACGTGGTGGATCAATGGTCAGCCAGCCACCTTCATCTATACCGGATGTCACACAGAACAATAGCCAGTCCAGAGATGCAGGTTAACGGGCACAGGAGAAGGTGCGTCTGAGATTTGCACTTTTAAATGTACAATGCCTAATATCAAAAAACTTAAATAAATTGCATTGTACAGAAACTATGTCTTTATTTCAAAACAATGATGTTATTATGTTTACAGAGACATGGTCAAACGAATTTCAAGATTTACAGGTCGAAGGTTACAAGTACTATGCTTTACATAGGACAAAATCAAATAAATCGAAACGTGAATCCGGTGGTATTATTTTATATGTAAGTGATACATTTGTAAACGAAGGAATTATATTTTTTCAGAGTGAAGATGATATTTTGTGGTTACGATTAGATGGAACCTTATTTTCATTAGAACACGACTTATTCATAGGTCTTTGTTATGCTGTGCCTGAGGGTAGCAGCAGGGTTAATGTTCTTGACCAAAACATTTTTGACCGTTTAATTGAGTCTATAGCACACATTCATAATAACACCGACGGAAAATGCAATATTGCATTAGCAGGTGATTTTAATAGTCGTACATCTGATAAACCAGACTTTGTAACTTTTGATTCTGTCAAAAATTTCGGTGATATTTTACCTGATGATTATTCTGTTGATACTTTTATACCTAGATATTCACAAGATAAAGGTAATATAAACGCTAATGGAAATTAATTTTTAGATTTATGTAAACAAACACAGTTGAGAATTTTAAATGGTCGTGTTGGCGACGACGCAGGCGTTGGCAGAAATACATTTGTGGGTCATAGAGGTTGCAGTTTAGTAGACTATTTTGTTGTTTCTGAATCTATATTTTCTTTATTTGTAGCTTTTACAGTCCATGACCCTAATTTATTATCTGATCACTGTATTGTTGAATGTATTATGGAAAATAGTATGCATGATAATTTTGAACATGATATTGATAATGTAAATGAAAATGATGAAACAAGCTATAAGTCTATTAATCACAAATATGTATGGTCGGATGTTCGTAAAGCTGAATATGTTGATGCTTTAAACAATGACGATTTTATTGAACAGTTAGAAAATGTTACTATGTCAATCGAATCCTCAGATAGTATTGGTAGCTTAGAATCAAATTTAAATGCTTTTACTAACCTTATGAGCTCTGTAACGGATCCTCTATTTAAGAAAAAGGTATATAAATCGGATAATAAAAATAAAACATTTAAAAATGAATGGTATAATGAGTCTTGTGAAAATAAAAGGAAAATGTTTCACAGTTATTTAAATTGTTTCAGATATAATAAAACAGATGAAAATAGACAATTACTTGTTAAAGCACGTTCTGAGTATAAAAACATATTAAAGCGCTGCAGAAGGGTTTATAATGATAATCAAACTCAAATTCTTGAAAGAAATAAAACAAAAAATGCCAAACTGTACTGGAACATGCTTAAAGATACTTCTCATGTTAAACATCCAAATATACCATTGTCGAAGTTTGAAGAATATTTTAAAGCTGGTAATAATCCCGATGATCACTTTTTTAATCCAGATGATGATGTTTTATATTTCAACGAACGTTTTGTAAACGAAGAGTTTGATATTATGTTTAAAGAATTAGATGTAGTTATATCAACTGATGAAATCTTAAAGTCTATTAAGCAGTTAAAGAATGGTAAATGTGCCGGACCAGAAAATTATTTGAATGAATATTTTATAAATGGCACTTACAGATTAATGCCATTTTTGTTTTCATTGTTTAACTCTATATTAGATAATGGTATTTTCCCAAGTACCTGGTCTGAAGGATATATCATACCTTTACATAAGAAAGGAGCCATTGACGATCCTACTAATTATCGTGGTATAACACTGTTAAGTGTTTTAGGTAAATTATTTACAAGAATATTAAATAATCGATTGAACGATTGGGCCGAAAATTACAATGTTTATTTGGAAGCACAGGCCGGGTTTCGAAGGGGAATGGGTACCACAGATAATATATTCGTACTGCATGGTTTGATTACACACATTATTAACACTGGTAAAAAATTATATTGTAGTTTTATAGATTTTAGCAAAGCTTTCGATTATGTAGAAAGGAACACTTTATGGACTAAGTTAATTAAATTTGGTGTAAGAGGTAAGATCCTTACAGTCATCAAAAGTATGTATGAAAATATTAAAACACATGTAAAATTTGATAATATGTTAAGCAATGATTTTTCATGTATGTTAGGTGTGATGCAAGGCGAATGTTTATCGCCGTTTCTGTTTTCAATGTTTCTAAATGACACTGAAGAACATTTTATATTGAACAATTGTGATGGTGTTGATACTTTAATATATGACCAAACTAGTTTTGCTGTTATACGCTGGCGATATTGTGATATTTTCAGAATCATCAATTGGTTTACAGAAAGGGTTAGATATTTTAGCTATTTACTGTACAAAATGGAAACTTAAGGTTAATGTTAACAAAACAAAAATAATTATATTTAGAAAGCTGGACTTTTACCCAGAAATCTTGTTTTCATGTTCAATAACTCTCCAGTTGAAATCGTTAAATCTTTGACCTATCTTGGCATTGTCTTTAGTCAAGGTGGCTCCTTTAATGAAACACAATTAAGTTTAGCTGGTAAAGCACAGAAAGCAATATTTAAGTTAAACAAATGTTTAATGAAATTTACAGATATTTCTGTGTCACACAGATTAGATTTATTTGATAAACGTGTGTTACCCATTTTATGTTATGGCTCCGAAGTTTGGGGATTTCAAAGTTCAGATAATATTGAGAGAATACACACTATTTATTGTAAAAATGTTTTACGTGTTAAACGTTCTACTCAAAATGACTTTGTATATGGTATTCTTGGCAGATTTAGCATTAAGGATATTAGATATATTAGAATAATTAAATTTTGGTTGAAAATTGTTAACACTTATGACCAAAAGTATTGTAAACTTATATATAATATGCTTAAAATAGATGCTGATTTATACCCAAATAAAGTATCTTGGGTTACACGTGTACAAGATTTATTATCAAGGTTAGGGTTCCATGATGTTTGGCTCCAACAAAATGTTGGCAATAAACATGTTTTCTTAAGTATATTTAAACAACGTTTATATGATAATAGCTTACAAACGTGGCAAACTCGTATAGATAATTCAACCAGAGCTGTATTTTTTTAGAGAAGTTGTTACATTTGGTACTCAACATTTTCTTAGTACTCTTAATATACCTAAATTTAGAATCGCTATGACGAGACTTATTGTTTCTTCTCATAATTTGTGTATAGAATCTGGCAGATGGCAAAGACGGAGAATGCAGGTCGAAAACAGATTATGTACTGTTTGTCAAAAAATAGAGGACGAATATCATTTTTTATTAGAATGCTTACTGTATAATGATTTGCGTAAAACGTATATAAACCGCTTCTACTGGACTAGACCAAGCATGTATAAATTAAAATTACTGTTCGAAACTCAAAATCTAAATGTAAAAAAGAAATTAAGTGTTTACATCTTCAAAGCATTTGAAATCAGAAAAATACAACATTCATAGTATCATTTGTAGAATAATCTCAGATTGTTACATGTCTGTATACACAGTTAAAACTTTTTACCTTTTACTTTTGTACACTGATCATAATGTTGTTTTTTGTGTGATTTTGTTTTGTTTTTGTAGAACTTTGGAAATCAAATAAATAGTAGAGAGCATTGTGGTATTTACAAACAAAAACGGCTATCACCTATCGTTGATTATACTGTAATATAAACTATATATGATAGTAAAGATAGTAGAATATCAATACAGATTATCTTCATAGTGGCAATATAATTTGAAAGGCTGTTTCTCACCTTCTCCGTTTATTTCTTCTCCGCTTATGTTCTGTCATAAATTGTGTATATAGCATATATTCATATTACTAAAAATTCTGTTTGTTATCTTGCTATGTCAATTGCTTGTATGAATGTAAACTATGTCTCACGGGCCTCTGGCCTATTGATTGATGAATAAAGTCTTCTTCATATAAACCATAACCAATTATGTATATAAACTAAGTACATGTAATTATATAAAACCCAAGTACAGGTATGTATATAAACCATAACCATGTATGTATATGAACCAAATACATATGTCAACCAAGTATATGTATGAATATCAACCATAACCATGTATGTATACAGTCCATAACAATGTATCTATTTGAATTGAATTGAATTGGGGTTTTAAGGCGCACCAACACATGAAAAGGTTATATGGCGCCTTTAAGGCATGAACATGCCAGGCTCATCTTCCATGTACATCGAGATAAAATATGGAAAATGGGCCTAGAACCTTCTCACCCTGAACTGCAGAGTTGCTGCAAATTCTATCGTAAAAACTCCATTTACGCTTGAGCCACGTTTATTGTTTTTCTGCCACTGCTCTTTTGATGTGAGCGAGATGGCACCTGAAACAATGCAG
This sequence comes from Cyrtodaria siliqua, assembly GCA_037043455.1. Taxonomy (NCBI): domain Eukaryota; kingdom Metazoa; phylum Mollusca; class Bivalvia; order Adapedonta; family Hiatellidae; genus Cyrtodaria; species Cyrtodaria siliqua. Next base: position 12,760 of record JAWPHD010017915.1, read on the forward strand.
GGATCATGATGAAGACCTTTAATGAACATGAACAAAAAATGATAAAATGAACATGAAGTTATGTATATAAATAAAGTGTATGTATGTATATACACCAAGTACATGTATGTATATAAACCATAAGTATGTGTAGATATAAACCAAGTACATGTATGCATATAAACCATTACCATGTAAGTATAGAAACAAAGTACATGTATGTATATATGCCACGTACATGTATGTATATACACCAAGTACATGTATGTATATAAACCATAAGTATGTGTATATATAAATCAGGTACATGTATGTTTATAAACCATAACCATGTTTGTATATAAACCATAACCATGTATGTATATAAACTATAACCATGTATATCTATAAACCAAGTTCATGTATGTATATAAACCAAGTACATGTATTTATATGAACCAAGTACACGTATATATATGAACCAAGTACATGTATGTATATACACCAAGTACATGTATCTATATGAACCAAGTACATGTATGTATAGAAACCAAGTTCATGTATGTATATAAAAAAAATGCATGTAATTATATAATCAAAGTACATATATGTATATAAACCAAGTACATGTATGTATATAAAATAATTACATGTTATTATATAAACCTAGTATATGTATGTATATGAACCAAGTACATGTAAGTATATGAAAGAATTACATGTATGTATATAAACCAAGTACATGTATGTATATGAACCAAGTACATGTATGTATATAAACCAAGACCATGTATGTATATAAATCAAGTACATGTATATATATATAAAAAATACATGTAATTATATAAACCAAGTACATGTATGTATATGAACCAAGTACATGTATGTCTATAAAAGAATTGCATGCAATTATATAAACCAAGTACATATGTGTATATGAACCAAGTACATGTATGTATATGAACCAAGTACATATATGTATGTATGTAAATCATAATTACATACGTATATAAACCAAGTTTATATATGTATATGAACCAAGTACATAAATGTATGTGAACCAAGTACATGTATGTAAATGAACCAAATACATGTATGTATATCAACCAAGTACATGTATGTATATAAACCATAACCATGTATGTATATGAAAAAAGTACATATATGTATATAAACCAAGTACATGTATGTATATAAACCCAGTGCATGTATGTATACAAAATAATTACATGTGATTATATAAACCAAGTACATGCATGTATATAAACCATAACCATGCATGTATATAAACAAAGTACATGTATGTAAATGAACCAAGTAGATGTATGTGTATATGTATGTATATAAACCAAGTACATGTATATATATAAATCATAACCATCTATGTAGATAAACCAAAGCCATGTAGTCATATGAACCAAGGACATGTTTTTATATAAACTATAACCATATATGTATATGAACCAAGTACCCGTATGTATATAAACCACGTACATGTGTGTATATGATCCAAGTACATGTACACATATAAACCAAAACCATGTATGTTTATTTACAAAGTGCTTATAATTTTCTCCCTGCATGAAATGAATAGATATGGCCTAATTGAAAAAAAAAAACATTCTGTTGATAATAGATACAAAAGTCGAACAGGAAAGGTTGCATTCAACGACGACAGTCAACCACAAACACACACAGAAACAAGAACAACTTTACAGATGAATAAAAGGCAAGATAAGACCTCACAAACACAAAAGGGTTGACAATAGGGCTACCGACTTGGAACGGTCAGTGGCAAAAAAGGCCGCTGGGGTGTTTAATCCAGGTTCTATGGTTCACGAAACCTCACGTTTACCCTATTGTCATTCTACTTAACGGGACATTGTAAATAAAGAAATCCATCCCCTCCCAGGTTATAATGTCTAACAAACAATGCAGCATTAAAAGGCAATATAAGTAAACACAAATGATCATGCATATATAATATAAAATACAAAAGTCTAGAAAGCCAGAAAGTAAGTACTCATTGACTTGGTAGAAGCCAGAGCAATAAGGGAATAAACCGTTAAGGGTACAAGACACGATTAAAGACAAACATCAAACGCTACCGTCCTATAAGAATTTAGGTAGACGCCATCATAGGGTCCACACTCTGTCCGGTCATCGCACAATCAAAGAGGAAAGCATAGTGGCGAACTGCAAATAGGTCAACCACTAAACAGGCAGTGCGTTGCAAAACGATAAGGTCATAACCTATTTTGATAAACATTTTAACAAGTTTAATATATATTGCATGAACGTGATTTGACCAAGGATCTTACGAAGTTTGTAGATCACATCACCACAGAAGTTAGGTTTTGATAGTCCTTGTCGCAGAAGAGTTCTTAAATTACTTTTATATTTTAAAGGTAAATTCGCGTTACGATTATAAAACTTTGCAAAGTTATTTCGAAGTTTATGGTAACGGTAGCCCTGCTGGAGTAACTTTTTAGTTATACAAATATTACGAATATTAATTCAAGCACTAGAAAAACAAATAAGTTGAGAAACATAGACTCCATAAGAAAGCTCATTTACATCTGGTAGTATCCTTCAGTCACCAACGTTTAAGAAAACAAATAAGCAAACCGTCTTGCAATGCATCGCGTGCATATTTTATAGCTTCTCTAGGTTTTTGATCATCTTTTTGTTGTACTTTTATTGCTTAATAATGCTGCCTAGTTTTTTAGGGGATATATCCAGGCGGCGATATCTTTTTCCACACGTTTTACTGGGACGTAAATAGGGTAATAGTGAGAATTAGTGCACCCTAGAACCTGGTTTAAATCCCAAGCGGCCTATTTGACAATGACCGTTTCAAGTCGATAGCCATATCGACAGCCCGTTTGTGTTTGTGATGTCACATGACTTGCTTTGTACTAACATCATAATTGTTGTTTGTTTTAATGCGTGCTGTTGGTTGACCGTTTTCCGAGAAATCTACCTTTTCTGTTTTTGTACATATTTTGTTCTGTGTGTGTGTATTTGGTTGACTGCTGTTTTTGTACATATTTTGTTCTGTGTGTGTGTATTTGGTTGACTGCTGTTTTTGTACATATTTTGTTCTGTGTGTGTGTATTTGGTTGACTGCTGTTTTTGTACATATTTTGTTCTGTGTGTGTGTATTTGGTTGACTGCTGTTTTTGTACATATTTTGTTCTGTGTGTGTGTATGTGGTTGACTGTGGTCTTTCAATGCTACATTTCCTGCTCGACATTTATATCTACTTTTATGAAGATAAATGTCACCTGTTCATGGCAAAACCCCGGACTATATACAAAAGAATATGAAATAGTGTATGACAATGTTTGAGATTCAACGTAGTGTTTATGTCGCATTCTTTGCATAGTTGTTTTGAATACTATACAGATAGTAAAGTATTATTGGATATCTTATACACAAAAATACATTTTCTATCAAAAGTATTGGTGCTTTTGTTGATGCTCTCTGCTTTACTATGGGTTGTATATATGTTTCACTATGCTGCCAAATGTATCTGTAGTTGTTCTATCATCACGGGTGATGCATATTACAATCATATGAACAAACGTTATTTTATAAACAGTTTATTCTCGTTTAGTCTCAAACAACAATAATATATACCGAGCAAAACCAATTTAGCACATAAACCGCATGTCATTTCCATAGACGAGATAAAAAGCAGTGTATGATCATGGTCAATAATAAAGTGACACAGATATGACCAGTAATAATGCTGCAAAGTCATTTGTAACCAATGTCGGTGATAAAAATAAAGCAAATACGATTGGAACATACTTTTGTAGGCTATTGAAAATCCTTCTCATTTCATTGAAAAGATTACGAAACGTGGAATGCTTTTATTTGAGAAATGCAATTGTTTGTAAACACGTTTCAGCTGTTTTTAAACAATGACAGAATGGACAATTATTGTCAATGCAAAACATTAATTTTGTTCAAAGCAATATGTTTGTACAATGAAACAAATTGTTTTTAATATATGGGATATTTCACTTAGAAATAATAAAATGACAAAAAATCACATCCTTACCTGGCATCTTTAATATCTTCAAACAATTATATATATCAATGTTCATATGTTTAATGTATGTCCCTAAATAGTCGTGCTAAACATTTTTTGTTCAGTATATGTCGACCAATTTGAATGTAAATATCACTGCCTGCAAACACTTGCACTGGCAAATACTTTTGGAATTTCCTCTGAAATGTATAAGTAACGTCACGCGATATTTGCATCCTTTGTATCGCAATTTAACACGACTGCACACCATTTTAATATGTATGTGCTGTAAATATGATATTTTAAAAATGGTATATCATTAATGAGGAATACGGTGGATTTTACCCACGTACCAAAGATACAGTTAGGAATTGAAACAATAGAACTTTTCACATTCAATATACCCTTACAAATATGCATTCATGCATGTATGAACATTTTATAAAAGTCAAGATATTGTTACGGGTTACGGGTAAAATGAAACAAGAAAGGAAGTAAAACCAGCAACAACTACTTTTAAAATATAATCAACACATTTATTTAAATACTACAATGAAAATTATTCACTTACAGAAAATACATAAAATTTCTTTAAAATCCGATATACGAATAAAGTCCAAATAATAACATTTGCAAGTGTCCCTTTAATATAAATTGTTAAGTATCCCTTTAATAATATGTGTCAAGTGTTCCTTTAATCCCATTTCACTTCAAGTATTTCCTAGTTTATTAATTTACAAGAGTCCAAATGTCCAAATAATCCAATAAGCCAATTCCACTAGATGAGCACAATATTTTTTAATCTTCTCACAGTATATTTTAATGCACAGCATCCAATATTTTGTAAATTCTCAATTAAAATGATAAAACAGATACTCCACTTAGAATACTAATACTGAAACCCACAAGTTTTACTAAGGCCATTTGTATATACCAACATGGAACATTCTATCATTCTAGATTAAAGATTTTTTTGTAAAAATCTGTACATCTCAGTATGTAAACAATAATTTAGAAATTACTAGAATCACCTATTTATATGTGTGCTATTAATAAAAACTATTGGACAGCCAGTTCAATAAACATGTACACTTAAATAGCATTATATACCAGGGTGGCGAAACCGCGTGACTTTTTGACTGAGTTCATGGCAAAAAAAGAATAAACAAAACGCTCGATTCAGGTATATTTTTGCTTCATAACTTGTTTAATATTTTAACGATTTTTATCAGCTACAGCGCACATATCCCTACAAATAGAACTTTTCCCTCTGCCGCAAACTTATTTTGTTTCATTCGACACTTTCTGAGATTAGCCCTGACAATGTTTTGGAAATGAAAGAAATCACGGCTCTCGGCTAAAACCAAGTACATCGGCATTTAAACGGCGAATTCTAACCATTCCGTTTGTACGTATGTGCCATTTCTCAGTCAAAAGTTTCATAGAAATTTTCTACGGTGGAAAGATTTTGCGTAAACGGGCGGAACATGCAATGATTGCGTGCACGAGTGAAAGCGCTGGAATAAACGAATTGTATAATAAAAAATCAACTTGATAGATTATTGTTTGGGGCGCTCCTGTCAGATAAAGTTGCTTTTTAGACTTTAAAGACAACATTCAGCTAGTACCTAAATAAAATGAATATCAGTGAGAAACAGACACTTTTTTTGTATATCTCCCGCCAACCGTGAGAAAGTGTCGATTCTTACGGATGGCGGAAGTTATACAGTACTAATTCTACCCCGATAAAAATGGGGCGGTCTGCCTCTACTACAAAAAAAATCGACCGTCGTATATCATTAAGGCCTAACATGTACTAAAATGACGTAAAATATCGTTTAAATAAAATGGATTTATTGTTGTATAAATGTATCTGGATCAATAGGGGAGGAAATAACCAGAAAATAGTTCAGATTGTGATACAAGTATGATATTTTGCACAGTGCTTGCAAATACTATATTCAAATGAAAAATAACTTTTCGATCATTTTCAAGATGACCGCCAAATATCCAAGATGGCGACCAAAATACTGAATATATAAGATACAGCTGTATATTAAACTAATACTTTCTCTCATTCACTATAGTTTGGCTTGGACTGTAAAACCAACAATCATTTTTGCAAATATTTCGGCATGATTATGCATTTATTCAAAATAAAAAAATTAGTATACCCCACCCACCACAAACTATATGTTCAATCTATGCTATACATTCTGTAGTGGTCATCAGATGTTCGGGTATTCATACAATTGCGGTTATATACCTATTAGAATATGCATAATGATATCCGGATGTACTTATTAACGGAACACACCTACTTACTCTTTGCTATTGCCAATTAAATCACTACCCCACCCACACAAATCCAATAGAAATACGAAAATATCCGGATGTACTTATTAACGGAACACACCTACTTACTCTTTGCTATTGCCAATTAAATCAATACCCCACCCACACAAATCCAATAGAAATACGAAAATACTACCAATATTGTTTTGACTTGTTATTTTGTATTATCTTAAAGTTAAGTTTGGACTGATATTACCTTCCAACGGCGTTTTTTTCTCTGACTGAGCTAAGGCCGTACCTATATTATCAACCCTGTTATGGTTGTAGTGTCGCATGCCTTGCTTCTGTTTCCCTTAATGTACGATCTGGTTGATTGTGTTCTGTGAATGCTACATTTCCTGTTCGAATTGTATGTCTACTTTTATACTTAGTCCTGATAAACTACTTTCAAGTTTGCATTCTGTTCAAAATTCCACGCATAGCTATATGGCGCTGTACACGCCAAAGTAGCACGTTAGCATTAAAATTAGTCTGCACCTAATACATGTACGGTTTCTTTTCTTACAACCACATTGCCGAAACAGCTGAAACGCAGAAAAGAGTTATCCAAGACGGTTCCAGTGGTCACCGCCATATGTGCAGACCCATTAAGACGGATAAAGTATAATCTAATATTTAGTAGTATGCATCTGCACCTACCAATCTTTTATTCTACCTAGTGGCGGGACATTCCCCGGGGATTAGACAAAAACTATTCCCCGTGGTAGGAAATCATACACAAACATAGAGCGTTTGATATTAACCCCTACCCTTCGGAATTATACATGAATCTTGCCCCTAGTGATGGGAATTAGACAATTAATTTGTACATTTGTTTAATAACCCCTGAGTATGCCCGCCCCGCCACCTCCCCCGCCCTAAGACCACCACAAAGGTGTATAACTGACTGAGACCATTCACATCCTGCTTGATAGCAACCTCGATATGTATGATTTATTAATGTACCTTGTTGGTGGAATTGAGTAATTTCAAGAATTGTTTTGTATAATGGCTTCATTTACCATCCGTGTGCTGCTTGATTTATTATACATAACACATGAAATTTAACCTAAAGTATCATAATCTGGTTCATCAATACCGCTGGGCATGTTCTGAGGTTTACAACATTTTCTGTTGCAGTTGCGTATATATATTCCAAGTTTTCCATGCATACTTCCCATTTCCCGTGGAAGGTTGAAACGGTTTAGCAACATGTGAAGGAATGAAATAAAGAAAATGCTCTGGTCTTTGGACATAACTGGAGCACGGTGTAATGTGTTCATAGACATTTTAAATCCTTCCCTCTTCAATAGGCAATGCAAAGCTGATATATGCCAAAGTTCTTAGAGCATTTTGATGACAACCACGTCAGTGTCAGAGACGGACATTATACTTTCCCTACAACCGTTCTTGAATCTTTGTTTTCCACGTATACTTATTTGTGTGTGAGCCTCTACGTGGTTAAATGGGGCACGTTTATCTTTCTGAATAGACACATTTACTGTTTGTTTTTTATCTGCTTTTACAACAATTGGCTTTGTAAACATGCCTACGACTGATTTTGCGATTAGCAAAAATGATTCAGTTTTATTTCGAGATAATCGTAAAATGTTTTGACAGTTAGCCGGCACTTTGCTTGAATCTGAAGCATTTGTCCTAATTTGTCCTAATACCTGAACCTCTGGTATCCCTTGTACTGCTTAACGTTTCGAAGTATCACAACCATTGTCAACTGCGACGTAGATCTTGTTTTATTTTCGGCAGTACGACTCCAACATGCAACGAAGTTATGTTTTGTCTTGAAGCAACATGCAAAGAAGTTATGTTATTGCCTTGAACCAAATGTACTTATTGATACATAACAGTCTGCTACTCATTTATCTACAACCCATTTCTGATCAATATTAAAATGTTGCTAGAATCATCAGCGAATGGATCTCCTTCAATTCCTTTAATGTATCCTCTATATTTTATTTGGATGAGGAAATTTCAGTTTCACCATAGTGAATCTTAACTGTTCTGCAATGCTACACATGTTTGTAACTGGAGCCATCCATCTCCTTATTAAAGCAGATTATCGGTCAACCATATTTCCCAAGCATCTCTCTTTACTTGCATTTTCTTTTGTTCATGGTTAATAGACTGCTGAAAACATATTCTTCGTTTATGCTCGGAAATGTTCGCTTTATGAATTTAGCTGCACTCACTGGATACTCAAGTTGCCGATCAATCAAACGAATTGGAAGCCGCCCAGCATGACCAAGGGCAAACACGTGGAGGATGAGTTCAGAAGTACATTTTTTGTCTAGCTGAATATTGTTCTCTATACGAGTGCACATAGTACAGAAAAAAAGTACTTTAAAATCCAGGACCTGATTCCATAGCTGAAATTGTGGACCTTCTTTAAATGATATACATTACACTATGTTTATCGCCATCTCAATGTATGGTTGGCATACATATTTACCTTTAGCTTGTAAAAGGCACATTCAGTTATTTGGTTCTCTTAAAATTATTTTTGAAACCTTTGAATCAGATATAAACGATTCGGCCAAATCATTTGATTCGATAGGAGCTTCAGAGGGGCCATTGTATTTCAGTACATAACATAGTACCTTCAAAATTGCCATTTCGATGTGCAACCATTCCATTATAATAAAAATAACCACTAAATATTTTGCCAGTGCAAATATCGGAAGATCTGCTGTCATTATCGTCGTTTGTACAGGATTAAGAAACGCAACAACATTCTTGACCATATCCATATAGAATGGTTGATTGTTGCCTCGGAGTGCGCTTGCTCTTAAAATAACGGCAATAACGCTGTGATAGTGTGACTTAAAATGATGAAACCCGCCTAGAGGCGTGTGTGTGTGATGGGGATTGGGGTGGGGTGTGACGGGGACTTCTTAAAGTATCCGGTATACACTGTTGTTTGCGTATGTATTGTTTCAACTTAAGATGATACTGACATTGCATACTGCATTACAGCAAATTTCCCCTTGAATCGTTCTGATACCCAAAATAACGTTTTTAACAGACGTAAACAAATAATGTCAGAATTATACTTATAGATTACATTTCCTAACGTGAACAGCCTGATTCGTGTTCAATACATTTCATTAAAGAAACTAACTCGCCAAATAACGGCAAAATTACAAGTTCGCTTATCGAAACTCCAGGTCATGCCCGTAGCCATGCGTAATATGCACATGAATGTTAAAATAACTTATCTCATTTCAGTTCTATAATAAATAATATTAAACACAACAATAGTGTATTTGCAATACAGTGTATTGTTATTCAAATATGCCACCTATTTCTGTATTGGAACCGTACTGGACACATCTTTTCCGCGTTTCAGCTATATGTCAAGCATTTCGGCAATGTGGTTGTAAGAAAAGAACCGTACATGTAGTAGTTGCAGAATAATTTTAATGCTAACGTGCTACTTTGGCGTGTACAGCGCCATATAGCTATGCGTGGCAATTTAGTTTAAACTTATTTATTTTACATCGATTGCCGTTGTAACGAAAGCTCTTTGAACTTATTTGAATCACTCTCGATGTCTTCCTGGGTAGAACCAGTACTAAGCAATGCATATAAAGTGTCTTGCTCAGGGACACAACGCATATGGTAATGACGGGAATCGAACCCACGACTTTTGGATCATGGGTCCAACGCTCTACCACTAGACCATAGCGCTCTACTAAAGCGTGGCAATTTGAACAGAATGCAAACTTTAAAGTAGTTTATCAGGACTAAGTATACAAGTAGATATACAATTCGAACAGGAAATTGAATTGTATTGAATGTTGTTTAACGGCTCATCAACACAGTACAGAATATTTAGAGCCGCCCCAGAGAGAGGGGAAGGATACATAGGACCTGCCCTACTCTTATTATCGAATAGATTCCTATGGTTCTTTAACGTGCTCGGAGGATAGACCGATACACGGGACCGCCAGGTTTACGTCCCCATCCGACGGACGAGGCTAAGGAAAAGTGTCTTGCCCAAGAACACACCGACGGAACTCAGTGGCACCACGGAGGATTGAACCCGGGGCCTCCGGTTACAAATCCGCCGCGCTACCGACTGCGCCACGCCAGCCCTTGAACGAACAGGAAATGAAGCATACATGTATTATAGCATGGGAGTACGGACATGTTTGAACGGCAGTGAATTATCATTTTTATCATGACATATTAGCAAGAATTTACCAGTTAATTATCAGTAATGTGACACATCTCCAAAATGGTGGAGGTGACAAAATCTTTGTTTGCCGTCCTGAGTACTATATAAATAAAACAATGAAGTTATATAATAATTGTATTAAAATAATTATAGTTTAATATTTTTCTTTCGGTTATGTCTGATTACAAATATTATGGGAAATGAGATTTAACACTAGTATAATTGTGTAATGGACAAATTTATCATGTATGTATTTTAAAAGATTTTTGGATGTTGCAAACTCATAAATACAATGTACAGGTATTTCCTGGATATTTTCTTGCGCCAAAATGCAATTTATACGACTGTTCCTATTATTGACTTTACCGTAATGGATCATTTCCATTCGAGTTGAAATGTTGCATATTATATTTAATATTATTCTAATTAATTGTTTTTTTATAATTTGAACTGAGTTTTGCGGCGCACCAACACATAAAAGGTTATATAGCGCCGAACAGGAATGTTCATTCTCTATAATTATTTACATCAAAATAAAATATGGAAATGGGCCTAGAACAGTACGTGTTCCTGAGAACTATAGAGTTGATGCAAATTATTTAGTACACATTTCATTATTAAACCGTTACTCGGAGAATGGCGTTCTTCTAGTAGACCCATTCGTCGAGAGGAAGTTGTCCTAGCCCGGTGCAGGATAGGGCATACACGTTATACTCATTCATATTTATTACAAGGTGAGCAATTACCAGAATGTATACCCTGCTTTGCACCGTTGACGGTCAAACACATCTTATTGGAATGTGTAGACTTTGATCCTATGCGTCAAAGGTACTACAATGTTAATACTATGAAAGAGTTATTTGATACTGTATATTTTAGTCTTGTTTTAGATTTCCTGAAAGAGATCAGACTATATAAATCATTGTAATGTGTTCTTATATATATTTACTTGTTTATATACCCGTTGGCGGGCGTTTGTTGATTTACATACATAGTTTATATTACACCTTATCATCCCTTTTTTTAATAATTTTATCTTTATATATTTACATTAATTTTTAATTAATACTTCATGTTTCATCAATTTTTGCGCACAATATGACATATTTATGTGTCGACGTGCCGTAAAACACCATTCATTCATTCATTAACAATGAAGCAACGTTCCCAACACTCGTAATTGCACTTGAGTCGGACTGTAAAAGGTAACATATGAAATAAATTGATACAAAACTAGAAGGCTGTTCCACAGAAGACTTGGGCCGCTTGCCTTGTGCTTATTCCAGCCTGTACATTCTAGGTAACTATAACTCTGCCAAATTGAAAGTCAGTTATAGGTCATGGTTAACACATGTCTTGACGTAAGATGAAGATGTGTGTGACGTTTTATGAACATAGGCCAAACACTTTTCAAGTTATTACGGCCAAGGCTAGGTGGTAGGGTAAAGTGTGACGAACGATGGCGATGGACAAAGTGATCCCTAAGTGTCTGCCATGCTACTTAGGCAATACAAACATTTTTACGATAAGAAATTATTACTACGGTCATTGGTTTCAAGCACAAAAGAAATTCAACCGTAAATTAATGACAAAATCGGTTAATTAATGACAAAATCAGGGGCAAGTCCGATTCAGGGATGTATTTCTGATTTAGAGATGACGGAATGATGGAATTTATGTAAACAATAGCGCATTGTTTTCTGGTATTATTAATAAAGCCTAATACTTTCATTCAGAACTTCAGATAAAAAATGCTCCAGAGTATTTCAGCATTAAAAAAAAAAAAATTGAGAGTGAAAGACAGCACTGAAAATGAACATTTCTAGTTTGATAAAGGCATATTTTGAAGTAAAAAGCAAAAACATTACAACATTTACTCTTTAAAATAATCTGTGACAGCACTGCAGATAAATTTTGGAGGTAAAACACTCTTTGACATGGAAGTTTGTCTGGAGCTCTGTAATTAAAATAACAAACTCGTATGCTGTTTTGTTTTAATTGTCTTACAATACACTCGCCTGTTTTTAAAACATGATTACTAACTCTGTCGGCCATTTTAAAGATTATTTAGTCAGTCACATGAGCATTGCTTGTAAACAGTTAACACTTTATAAGTTACCTATTACTAATGTCACAGGGCCTTTTTGGCAGTTCTAATAACGGACCCATTCCAAAGAAAATTTTCCCAATTTCAGGAAAAAAAATCCAATCTCAAAACAAAAGAAATCGGCGAATATAGGGCCGCATTATTTCAGAAATCAGCAAATACAGAGCCGTATTTTTATTTGTTCGGGCTCCGCGCATTAAACAAATTGTTATTCGTTTTGGCTGTGCTCGAATTGTATCGTTATTCGACGTCATTTCGCACATGACATCAGTTTTCGCGACCAACAGCAATGTCGCATAATTGTAAATAGTACGCGAAAAGAGTTTGGGAAAAGGGTATTGAATCAATTTCGCCATTCTCATTGTTCCCTGGACTATATACAATAGTGCGGTACATCAAATACTTTAACTTATTTTCTAAGTCCGTATAAATAGAGTGATTTTGTAAGATCCGTATAAAATAGGAAGTGTTACATCATTCTATTCATTGTCAGAATGGCTTCTAAACGTGTTTCAGACATATGTGAAACGCCTTCTGCTGGAAAGGCACAACTATTTCAAAATACTCTAGATAGAAATTTAAAAAAGGTCAATCTTGGCATATCAATTAATAAATGTTTTGCTCTTCTTTTTTTGCATCAAAGTTTACAAAGATTGATTGCTCTTTGAAAAGTGTTGTTGAGTCTTCTTTGTATTAAATTTATGTTTGATTTCATAGTTTTTTGTTGTGTAGTTTTCCCAATTTCATCAAAAAATGCCGCATATTTTCCCCAATTCCGGGCAGGGTCCTTTTCCCTAAAAAAAACGAAAAGGCCCTTTGTCAGACACAAACATTTCGAAACTGCATCAGCTTCCAAATATTTATTACACAATGTATTTTGTCATCACGTTTCATTCCAAGGTGCTTTGAATAATCATTTAATTGAACGATTTCCCGCGGAATATATGGGAAATGTGTCCCGTTTCTAAGACCAAGACAATAAATAATCCGATCGCAACATCTTGTACACTTCGTCGCAGCATTACTCAAATGTATATCGAATATCACCATATTGGTTACGTCACAATAGCGTGACCCTCATTCCAAAATTATGTTTCTGCTATTTTCGGCAATCTGATGTACTCAAGATACTTCTTACAACATAATGCAGAATATAATGACGAATTATGACGTCAGTTGTCCGATTGCCGAAAATAAAAGATAAATAATTCTGGAATGTTAACCAGATATCCGGAGAAATGACGAGTATATTTACATGTAAATTGTACTTCGGTGAATTTTGACTTTGATATATCGGCGAGTTGAAAAGAGATCGTAGGAAGAGTGACATTGTCAGACGTTCATTTGAAATTCATTTTTGCACACGGAAGTGTACACATGTATGTATTTGATACATTTGTAAACGTCTACTTGACCGCAAACATCACTAAAATGTCCCCTTACAGTCCTTCATAAATAATTATAACCAGTTCTAAGGTAATAATCAAAAGATGCAATTTCCTGTGCCACGCCTCCTCCACACCTGAAACTGTATCTCACATATTTGCATTTTATATGATGGATATAAGTCTTTATTGTTTTATTACATTCGTTTGTTGTTCAATAAACGATTTAACTTTCTCATTTTTTTAAGTTCCGTATCGGAAGTAGATATAGATATGGTTCAATTTTGACTGGTTCCCAGTTTCGCGTTCGCCAGTAAATTGACACAAACGGTATCATAGTTCCAGTCATTATTTAAGAATAGGCTGATATGTTGATAACTTTTGTCTTTGTGGTCCGATCAATGGAAAGTTACTACAGTTTAATAGCGTTATAAAGGCCTACCTGTCCATTCCTTCTAGGGAAATTTTGGGTCCAACTGCTCAAATAATTTATACTGCGACTGAGCAATCAGTTGCGCGAGACGCTTAATGTATATCTATACCCCGGCGTCGGGTTATGTAGCTAAAACCGTAATTATATGAATACCCGAACATCTGATAACCACTACAGAATGTAAAGCATAGATAGAACATATAGTTTGTGGCGGGTGGGGTATACTCACGTTTTATTTTTAATAAATGCATAATCATGCCGAAATATTTGCAAAATGATTGTTGGTTTTACAGTCCAAGCCAAACTATAGTGAATGAGAGAAAGTATTAGTTTAATATACAGCTGTATCTTATATTTGCAGTATTTTGGTCGCCATCTTGGATATTTGGCGGTCACCTTGAAAATAAACGAAATTGAATTGGCGCAGTTATTTTTAATTTGAATATAATATTTGCAAGCAATGTGCAATATATCATACTTGTATCACAATCTGAACTATTTTCTGGTTATTTCCTCCGCTAACACGACAGCGGACAAAACTTCCAGGAGCAATCATATGTGGAAACAAGTGACTAGCCCTCTATGAGATCATTCATTAACGCTGCACACCGTCACTAGGTTTAAACAAACTCTTTTTTTAAAGACGAGACGTAGTTTTAATATTTAAAAAGCATGGTGATGATAGTCACAGTCGACTAGTGGATGATAAGCATTTTAAATAATTATTGAGATTATCAATTTGGGTTTTTGCTGGAGTCCTAGTCTAACAGAAAAAAATGTAGATTCAAAAGTAGCAGAGTGAGCGCCTCCATTTGTTTTAAACATGATTTGTTTTAACACGTGTTTTAATTGTGTGGTTTGATTAATTCGTTTGGTTTGCAATAGTAGTGTTATAGCTTCGTGAATCGTTTGGTTTGCAATAGAAGTGTTATAGCTTCGTGAATCGTTTGGTATGCAATAGTAGTGTTATAGCTTCGTGAATCGTTTGGTATGCAATAGTAGTGTTATAGCTTCGTGAATCGTTTGGTATGCAATAGTAGTGTTATAGCTTCGTGAATCGTTTGGTATGCAATAGTAGTGTTATAGCTTCGTGAATCGTTTGGTTTGCAATAGTAGTGTTATAGCTTCGTGAATCGTTTGGTATGCAATAGTAGTGTTATAGCTTCGTGAATCGTTTGGTATGCAATAGTAGTGTTATAGCTTCGTGAATCGTTTGGTATGCAATAGTAGTGTTATAGCTTCGTGAATCGTTTGGTTTGCAATAGTAGTATCATAGCTTCGTGAATACTGGTAGTCTCTAACATAATTCCAGCACTGCTTTCAGCGAATATTTTTCACAACCAACTTTGTAATGATTTCTCAATTACCATGCGTTCACATACATTTGAAAGAAATTTTGCGTGATTTTATATTGTCCTCTTGTTTCCCAGTCTAAAAATTTGACCGTGGTTATTTGTCTGTCTGTCGTAAAGCTGTATACTGTGGCTGTAGAGTTCTGATCCGATTGTGTACGCCATAATTAAATTATGAAGATATTTTCTTCTTGACATTACCGATGAGTTCATGCATTATATTCCATGATGTGAGTAATTGTGATAATAAATTCTTTGTTTTTATACAGCAGATTATTATTATTATAAAAATTACATTTGTATTTTGTTAATGGACTGTTATTATATTGATAACGGTTTATCTTAATTTTCACATTCTAGTCAAATTGAATACCGGTAAATAATAAAGAGATATTTTCTGTATTATTTCATTCTGCCTCTGCTTTTTTATGATTGATTTTAGTGTGGTTGAATATGCATACAATAAATTATAAGTTGGTAACTCTTAATTCGACGATACAGTTTTGGGATGGACCTTGCTGCTTAACGTCGTTTTTATTGTGTCTTTAGAGTTTGGATTCTCAAAATATGTGGGAGATATATATCTCGTCATCTGTATGTTTCTACAGAACTTGCATTGATGCAATCATTAATAATGAGAACAGTTTAAAGTAAATGATATTACTAACTGTTGATTGATGTTAAGTATATTTAAACATTTCTTAGAATAACGAAGACAAAGTTATAACAGAAGTCAACATTGTATTTAATCGTATGCTAGCAGCTTTAAATTAAAAACGATACTGGATTTATAACTTGAGATGCTCATTAATTGCATGATACAGACTTCACTTGAAGATTGCCGTGTGACCCTCATTAATAGACAATTGAGTTTATACTCGGAGTATTATATGTATATAGAGAGGCGAAGCGTGGCCATTTTCCAACGAGCACAGAGGTGTGCGGTGGAAATGGATAGTTCTATACTTATCCTTTTAACGTCTTTTGCACTTTTTCAAGTTTTTAAACGTTTAACGGTTTTAATTTTCGATTTTCAGTGTTACTCACGTGAGCGTTAGCTACGCCTCTGATATATATTCAAATGGATTGCTTAATGACTTCAGCATTGAACATATAGACGGATCTGGCAGCAAAAAACATTCAATTTTGCGAACGGATCAGTTTGGTTTCAAGATATACATACTCTGTTGGTGTCCACAGAGAGGCGTCAATCCATTGAGGGAAACAATTCAACAATGTTCACCTTGTCGCATTTTTAGACAATACCAAATATTGTCTGGCTTTCAAAGCCTTTAGGATATTAACATATTCGAGCTGAAGATGTTTTAATTTCAATTAACATGCTGGTTTTGTTAGCATATTTTGAATTGTTCATAGTTAACTGATTTATTAAAAATATTTCTTGCATTGATTGTTAAAAAAGTATAACATATGTCGCCAAACGACGCTATATATTTGAATAAAAAACAAAATGTAAACTACCACATGAATAAATTCAATACATGTTATGTAGCACACATAAACAAATTTACCATTGTGATTCAGTTTATTATTTCCAATCCTTTCATTTAACTACTTATTGCATCGTGAATACAATGGACTGAATGCATCGTGCCTTTAAAGTCGACTCTATACCTAAAGCCCAAAAGGACGATGACGTTTGATGTTTATCGGTAGTTTTGTCTTGTCGTGCCCTCAATGGTTTATTCTCTTGTTGCTCTGGCTTCTACCAAGTCAATGAGTACCTTCTTTGTGGCTTTCTATGCTATTGTTTTTTTGTATTTATATATACACGAGCATCTTTTGTTTTATCAATTGTTTTCAAGAACAGGTGGCAGAAGAGTTATAAACCGTTTATCGGTATCATGTCTCTGCAATCAGAAACTGATTCATTTGATATTGTTCCGAACAATCTTCAGATAATTCCAAAAATATGGTTTCAGATAAGTTGTGAGAAAGATGTTGTTGGTCAAGCACATGGTCTCAACTCCATTTTTCATGTAAATTTCACATTTCCTCTCTGGTCTGATTTTGTGGATATACTTGTCAATACACTTCTATTGGCCTTCTTCGCACTTGACGTGGAACAGACTTTGTAAAATGTCATCTTCTGTTTTAATCCAAATGACTTTCTGTGCTCACTTTTCCAGCGATAGATTGAACTTGACTTTCGGTTCGGCATAATGGTATCTGAAAAAGTCAGACAAGCATTTTAAAATATATCCATGATGTGTCCACATTTATATCATTATATTATAAAAATTGTCTTATAAAATGTCTTTAAAACGAAAAAAAAGCTATTCTAAACAAGCTTAACCAAATGATTTCGTACTGATCATGAACAATTGTCCAATCCTTATACTTTTCTTTCCCTACGTGTGCCTGTCTGCTTTAAGAACATGTTTATTCTAGTATGGACTTTTCAATGGGGAAACGTCGTTGAAAGTAAACTTATGTCACCGGAATATGAACTTGTTTGTTCGATTTTTGCATTACTTTGATTTAATTCCGTTAAAATCGATATATATTGACTTGCAAACAGTCAAGTACTAGAACAAGCATTTTCGTAAAGCAGACAGGCATATTTCGGTGTAAAGAAATGTATAAAGATTGGGCAGTTAAACGTTTGGCAAAGCTGTTTGTATGTGGTCCAAGATTGGACACAATGCATGTTTTACCAAAGACAACACACCTCTAGCGACATGAAGTAACAAAAACTGCCCTTTTACATTTAGAGCAAAACCAAAGCAATGATCACTATTTATACAAACATACCCGTGAACGTGATCATTGCATTTTTCCGCCCGTGTACGCAATCATTATATAAATCGACCCAAATTTTCGAGATCTAAAAATGATTGAATTTGTTCCAATATTGCATTGGGCATCCATAGAAACAAAATTGTAAGAATTCGCGTTTTTAAGGCCGCTGCACTTGATTTTATGCGGGAGCCATGCAAAAATCATACGCTTTCTTTCATATTCAAAACTTTGTGAGGGGTAATCTCAGAAAATACTGGAGGAATAGTATTACCTTTTGTGTCGGAGACAATACCTCACATTATAGGGGTATGTGCGCTTTAGTTGATAAAAAATCGTTAACAATAAGAAAATTATGATGCAAAAACATAACTGAATCGAGCGTTTTGATTATCTTTTTTGCCGTGAACCAAGTAAAAAGGTCACGTGGTTTCGCCTCCCTGTATACATGCGTTTAACAGTATTTTAACAAGTTCTAGATACTGTTCGGTTACTTTTGATTCTCCCTTGTAAATGCATTCAACCACTTTCTGGTAACAGCTGCATAGTTCATGGCGAATATTGTGTATATATTTTATATCTTTCATTCCAGGGGCTTTTCTCATACCGTTCGTGATTTGTTTAGTAACATGCGGATTGCCTATGTTCTTCCTGGAAGTTTCCCTTGGACAGTTCCTTGGAAAGAGCAGCATTCATGCCTGGATCGTGTGCCCCTTATTTAAAGGTAATGATATCAGATTACAGGAGGTTTTATCAGATTGTTATGTTTTAGTAACATTTTGATTAGTGCTTTAAATGTATACTATTGAAAGATGTAATGTCTACAAGGAAATATTCATTGTGTGTAAATGATAAAACCGGAGCCGGAGTTTCCCCCATGGTAGATTTTATTTATATATTCGATATACCAATATTTAGTCAAGCACATTACTGCGTTGACTATGGTCCTTGAATACTACGTTTCGTGGTCTTATATATCTACTTTTAATGTCGTTCAACCCGGGGCTAGAGCGTGTGAGCGGTAGCATATTTCACTAACGCTCATGAACAGTCTCAAACCATGCTTGTGCAGTGTGGCGGCAGTAAAACGTCTCCCCGAGCTTGCAATCAGTACTGTTATTCATTCGATCTTTGGAGATCGTTGAGCCCGATATTTATATTTAGTGATCGATGGTACATTTTCAATTTCTTTTTTTTCTTACTTAATTTTCGATTCGGTGGTTCCACTACTCCGGCCGATAAAAGGCTCTGGGTATTGCTTAACCACTAATAGGATCTGTTATCTGCTTTTTAATTTAGTCTTTTGGCTGTGATACGCAGGCTTTATAACCGCTTCTCCCAACTAAATTCCTTTTTACTTTATTTCGCTCTTCGGGGCATACAATTTTATTAGATCCTGGGACCATACGCCGCTGGATATAGGGGATGAAATAAGGATACAAATATTGCTATATTCACCGCCATATGCTTGCCATCTTCGGGATGGTTAAAATTCTGTACTGTTGACATTTATGAATATTGAGTTCTGCTCAACCCGGGGCTAGAGGGCGTGAGCGGTAGCTAGCATATTTCACTACCGCTCATGAACAGTCTCAATCAAACCGAGACTGTAATATTTCGTATGTGTCGTGCTCGGCCGTTTACAAAGGTCCATTATCAAACTCTTTTTTAAGAATATTTCACGACGGTGTCTACTTACAGCAGTGTGCTCAGTGCCCAACTGTATAATGCTGCCACACTGGCAAACCCCGATGTAGACACATTACACGACACCCTACCCAATCACAGTATAATATCACTAGAAAACCAGTCCTTGAACTACGCTTTATATGCAAAACGTCAATCCAATCCCAGAATAATATCACCGGACATCCAGTCCTTTAACTACGCTTTATATGCCAAACGTCAACCCAATCACAGTATAATATCACCAGACAACCAGTCCTTGAACTACGCTTTATATGCCAAACGTCAACTCAATCACAGCATAATATCACCAGACAACCAATCTGTCCTTGAACTACGCTTTATATGCCAAACGTCAACCCAATCACATTATAATATCACCAGACAATCAGTCCTTGAACTACGCTTTATATGCCAAACGTCATCCCAATCACAGCATAATATCATCAGACAACCAGTCTGTCCTCGAACTACGCTTTATATGCCAAACATCAACCCAATCACAGTATAATATCACCAGACAATCAGTCCTTGAACTACGCTTTATATGCCAAACGTCAACCCAATCACAGCATAATATCACCAGACAACCAGTCCTTGAACTACGCTTTATATGCCAAACGTCAACCCAATCACAGCATAATATCACCAGACAACCAGTCCTTGAACTACGCTTTATATGCCAAACGTCAACCCAATCACAGCATAATATCACCAGACAACCAGTCCTTGAACTAGGCTTTATACGCCTAACGTCAACCCAATCACCGCATAATATCACCAGACAACCAGTCCTTGATCTACGCTTTATACGCCAAACGTCAACCCAATCACAGTATAATATCACCCGACAACCAGTCCTTGATCTACGCTTTATATGCCAAACGTCAACCCAATCACAGTATAGTATCACCAGACAACCAGTCCTTGAACTTCGCTTTCTATGCCAAACGTCAACCCAATCACAGTATAATATCACCAGACAACCAGTCTGTCCTTGAACTACGCTTTATATGCCAAACGTCAACCCAATCACAGTATAATATCACCAAACAACCAGTCCTTGAACTCCGCTTTATATTCCAAACGTCAACCCAAACACAATATAATATCACCAGAAAGCCAGTCCTTGATCTACGCTTTATATACCAATCACAGTATAATATCACCAGACAGCTAGTCCTTGATCTCCGCTTTATATGCCAAACGTCAACCCAAACACTGTATAATATCACCAGACAACCAGTTCTTGAACTCCGCTTTATATGCCAAACGTCAACCCAATCACAGTATAATATCACCAGACAACCAGTATGTCCTTGAACTACGCTTTATATGCCAAACGTCAACCCAATCACAGTATAATATCACCAAACAACCAGTCCTTGAACTCCGCTTTATATTCCAAACGTCAACCCAAACACAATATAATATCACCAGAAAGCCAGTCCTTGATCTACGCTTTATATACCAATCACAGTATAATATCACCAGACAGCCAGTCCTTGAACTACGCTTTATACGCCAAACGTCAACCCAAACACAGTATAGTATCACCAGACAACCAGTCCTTGATCTCCGCTTTATATGCAAAACACTGTATAATATCACCAGACAGCTAGTCCTTGATCTCCGCTTTATACGCCAAACGTCAACCCAAACAGAGTAAAATATCACCAGACAACCAGCCCTTGATCTCCGCTTTATACGCCAAACGTCAACCCAAACACTGTATATTATCACAAGACCGCCAGTCCTTGATCTCCGCTTTATACGCCAAACGTCAACCCAAACACAGTATAATATCACCAGACAACCAGTCCTTGATCTCCGCTTTATACGCCAAACGTCAACCCAAACACAGTATAATATCACCAGACAATCAGTCCTTGAACTACGCTTTATATGCCAAACGTCAACCCAATCACAGCATAATATCACCAGACAACCAGTCCTTGAACTACGCTTTATATGCCAAACGTCAACCCAATCACAGCATAATATCACCAGACAACCAGTCCTTGAACTACGCTTTATATGCCAAACGTCAACCCAATCACAGCATAATATCACCAGACAACCAGTCCTTGAACTAGGCTTTATACGCCTAACGTCAACCCAATCACCGCATAATATCACCAGACAACCAGTCCTTGATCTACGCTTTATACGCCAAACGTCAACCCAATCACAGTATAATATCACCCGACAACCAGTCCTTGATCTACGCTTTATATGCCAAACGTCAACCCAATCACAGTATAGTATCACCAGACAACCAGTCCTTGAACTTCGCTTTATATGCCAAACGTCAACCCAATCACAGTATAATATCACCAGACAACCAGTCTGTCCTTGAACTACGCTTTATATGCCAAACGTCAACCCAATCACAGTATAATATCACCAAACAACCAGTCCTTGAACTCCGCTTTATATTCCAAACGTCAACCCAAACACAATATAATATCACCAGAAAGCCAGTCCTTGATCTACGCTTTATATACCAATCACAGTATAATATCACCAGACAGCCAGTCCTTGATCTCCGCTTTATATGCCAAACGTCAACCCAAACACTGTATAATATCACCAGACAACCAGTTCTTGAACTCCGCTTTATATGCCAAACGTCAACCCAATCACAGTATAATATCACCAGACAACCAGTATGTCCTTGAACTACGCTTTATATGCCAAACGTCAACCCAATCACAGTATAATATCACCAAACAACCAGTCCTTGAACTCCGCTTTATATTCCAAACGTCAACCCAAACACAATATAATATCACCAAAAAGCCAGTCCTTGATCTACGCTTTATATACCAATCACAGTATAATATCACCAGACAGCCAGTCCTTGAACTACGCTTTATACGCCAAACGTCAACCCAAACACAGTATAGTATCACGAGACAACCAGTCCTTGATCTCCGCTTTATATGCAAAACACTGTATAATATCACCAGACAGCCAGTCCTTGATCTCCGCTTTATACGCCAAACGTCAACCCAAACAGAGTATAATATCACCAGACAACCAGCCCTTGATCTCCGCGTTATACGCCAAACGTCAACCCAAACACTGTATATTATCACAAGACCGCCAGTCCTTGATCTCCGCTTTATACGCCAAACGTCAACCCAAACACAGTATAATATCACCAGACAACCAGTCCTTGATCTCCGCTTTATACGCCAAACGTCAACCCAAACACAGTATAATATCACCAGACAGCCAGTCCTTGAACTACGCTTTATACGCCAAACGTCAACCAAACACTGTATAACATCACCAGACAGCCAGTCCTTGATCTCCGCTTTATATGCCAAACGTCAACCCAAACACTGTATAACATCACCAGACAGCCGGTCCTTCATCTCCGCTTTATATGCCAAACGTCAACCCAAACACAGTATGATATCACCAGACAGCCAGTCTTGAACTACGCTTTATACGCCAAACGTCAACCCAATCACAGTATAATATCACCAGACAGCCAGTCCTTGATTTCCGCTTTATACACAAACGTCAACCCAAACACAGTATAATATCACCAGACAGCCAGTCCTTGATCTCCGCTTTATACGCCAAACGTCAACCCAAACACAGTATAATATCACCAGACCAACCAGTCCTTGATCTCCGCTTTATATGCCAAACGTCAACCCAAACACTGTATAACATCACCAGACAGCCAGACCTTGATCTCCGCTTGATATTCCAAACGTCAACCCAAACACTGTATAATATCACCAGACAACCAGTTCTTGAACTCCGCTTTATATGCCAAACGTCAACCCAATCACAGTATAATATCACCAAAAAAACAGTCCTTGAACTCCGCTTTATATTCCAAACGTCAACACAAAACACATATAATATCACCAGAAAGCCAGTCCTTGATCTACGCTTTATATACCAATCACAGTATAATATCACCAGACAGCCAGTCCTTGATCTACGCTTTATATGCCAAACGTCAACCCAATCACAGTATAATATCACCAGACCAACCAGTCCTTGAACTATAATATCACCAGACACACCAGTCCTTGATCTACGCTTTATACGCCAAACGTCAACCCAAACACAGTATAATATCACCAGACCAACCAGTCCTTAATCTCCGCTTGATACACCAACGTCACACAACACTGTATAATAACACCAGACAGCCAGTCCTTGATCTCAGCTTTATACGCCAAACGTCAACCCAAACACAGTATAATATCATCAGACCAACCAGTCCTTGATCTCCGCTTTATATGCCAAACGTCAACCCAAACACTGTATAACATCACCAGACAGCCAGTCCTTGATCTCCGCTTTATATGCCAAACGTCAACCTAAACACTGTATAACATCACCAGACAGCCAGTCCTTGATCTCCGCTTTATATGCCAAACGTCAACCCAAACACTGTATAACATCACCAGACAGCCAGTCCTTGATCTCCGCTTTATATGCCAGAACGTCAACCCAAAACACAGTATGATATCACCAGACAGCCAGTCCTTGAACTACGCTTTATACGCCAAACGTCAATCAATCACAGTATACTATCACCAGACAGCCAGTCCTTGATCTCCGCTTTATACGCCAAACGGTCAACCCAATCACAGTATAATAATACCAGACAGCCAGTCCTTGATCTCCGCTTTATATGCAAACGTCAACCCAAACACAGTATAATATCACCAGACAACCAGTCCTTGATCTCCGCTTTATACGCCAAACGTCAACCCAAACACAGTATAATATCACCAACCAACCAGTCCTTGATCTCCGCTTTATACGCCAAACGTCAATCTAAACATAGTATAATTTCACCAGACAGCCAGTCCTTGATCTCCGCTTATATGCCAAACGTCACCAAACACTGTATAATATCACCAGACAACCAGTTCTTGAACTCCGCTTTATATGTCAATACGTCAACCCAATCACAGAATAATATCACCAGACAACCAGTCTGTCCTTGAACTACGCTTTATATGCCAAACGTCAACCCAATCACAGTATAATATCACCAAAAAAACAGTCCTTGAACTCCGCTGAACTCCGCTTTATACGCCAAACGTCAACCCAAACACTGTATAATATCACCAGACAGGCAGTCCTTGAACTCCGCTTTATACTCCAAACGTCAACCCAAACACTGTAAAATATCGCCAGACAACCAGTCCTTGATCTCCGCTTGATACGCCAAACGTCAACCCAAACACTGTATAATATCACCAGACAGGCAGTCCTTGAACTCCGCTTTATATACCAAACGTCGACCCAAACACTGTATAATATCACCAGACAGGCAGTCCTTGAACTTCCGCTTTATACGCCAAACGTCAACCCAAACACTGTATAATATCACCAGACAACCAGTCCTTGAACTCTGCTTTATATACCAAACGCTCAACCCAAACACTGTATAATATCACAGACAACCAGTCCTTGAACTCCGCTTTATACGCCAAACGTCAACCCAAACACTGTATAATATCACCAGACAGGCAGTCCTTGAACTCCGGTTTATATACCAAACGTCAACCCAAACACTGTATAATATCACCAGACAGGCAGTCCTTGAACTCCGCTTTATACGCTAAACGTCAACCCAAACACTGTATAATATCACCAGACAGGCAGTCCTTGAACTCCGCTTTATACGCCAAACGTCAACCCAAACACTGTATAATATCACCAGACAGGCAGTCCTTGAACTCCGCTTTATACGCCAAACGTCAACCCAAACACTGTATAATATCAGCAGACAACCAGTCCATGATCTCCGCTTTATATGCCAAACACTGTATAATAACACCAGACAGCCAGTCCTTGATCTCCGCTTTATATTCCAAACACAGTATAATATCACCAGACAACCAGTCCTTGATCTCCACTTTATATACCAAACACAGTATAATATCACCAGACAGCCAGTCCTTGATCTCCGCTTTATACGCCAAACGTCAACCCAAACACAGTATAATATCACCAGACCAACCAGTCCTTGATCTCCGCTTTATATGCCAAACGTCAACCCAAACACAGTATAATATCACCAGACAACCAGTCCTTGATCTCCGCTTTATACGCCAAACATCAACCCAAACACAGTATAATATCACCAGACCAACCAGTCCTTGATCTCCGCTTTATATGCCAAACGTCAACCCAAACACAGTATAATATCACCCGACAGCCAGTCCTTCAACTACGCTTTATACGCCAAACGTCAACCCAAACACAGTATAATATCACCAGACAGCCAGTCCTTGATCTCCGCTTAATACGCCAAACGTCAACTCAACCACAGTATAATATCACCAGACAACCAGTCCTTGATCTCCGCTTTATACGCCAAACGTCAACCCAAACACAGTATAATATCACCAGACAGCCAGTCCTTGAACTACGCTTTATACGCCAAACGTCAACCCAATCACAGTATAATATCACCAGACAACCAGTCCTTGAACTCCGCTTTATACGCCTAACGTCAACCCAAACACAGTATAATATCACCAGACAGCCAGTCCTTGATCTCCGCTTTATACGCCAAACGTCAACCCAAACACAGTATAATATCACCAGACAGCCAGTCCTTGACTACGCTTTATACGCCAAACGTCAACCCAAACACAGTATAATATCACCAGACAGCCAGTCCTTGATCTCCGCTTTATACGCCAAACGTCAACCCAAACACAGTATAATATCACCAGACAGCCAGTCCTTGATCTCCGCTTTATACGCCAAACGTCAACCAAAACACTGTATAATATCACCAGACAGCCAGTCCATGATCTCCGCTTTATACGCCAAACGTCAACCCAAACACAGTATAATATCACTAGATCAACCAGTCCTTCATCTCCGCTTTATACGCCAAACGTCAACCCAAACACAGTATAATATCACCAGACCAACCAGTCCTTGATCTCCGCTTTATACGCCAAACGTCAACCCAAACACTGTATAATATCACCAGACTGGCAGTCCTTGAACTCCGCTTTATACGCCAAACGTCAACCCATACACTGTATAATATCACCAGACAGGCAGACCTTGAACTCCGCTTTATATACCAAACGTCAACCCAAACACGGTATAATATCACCAGACAACCAGTCCTTGAACTCCGCTATATACGCCAAACGTCAACCCAAACAATGTATAATATCACCAGACAGGCAGTCCTTGAACTCCGCTTTATACGCCAAACGTCAACCCAAACACTGTATAATATCACCAGACAGGCAGTCCTTGAACTCCGCTTTATACGCCAAACGTCAACCCAAACACTGTAAAATATCGCCAGACAACCAGTCCTTGATCTCCGCTTGATACGCCAAACGTCAACCCAAACACTGTATAATATCACCAGACAGGCATTCCTTGAACTCCGCTTTATATACCAAACGTCAACCCAAACACTGTATAATATCACCAGACAGGCAGTCCTTGAACTCCGCTTTATACGCCAAACGTCAACCCAAAAACTGTATAATATCACCAGACAACCAGTCCTTGAACTGGTGATATTATACCAAACGTCAACCCAAACACTGCATAATATCACCAGACAGGCAGTCCTTGAACTCCGCTTTATACGCCAAACGTCAACCCAAACACTGTATAATATCACCAGACAGGCAGTCCTTAAACTCCGCTTTATACGCCAAACGTCAACCTAAACACTGTATAATATCACCAGACAACCAGTCCTTGATCTCCGCTTTATATACCAAACGTCAACCCAAACACAGTATAATATCACCAGAAAGCCAGTCCTTGATCTCCGCTTTATACGCCAAACGTCAACCCAAACACAGTATAATATCACCAGACCAACCAGTCCTTGAACACCGCTTTATACGCCAAACGTCAACCCAAACACAGTATAATATCACCAGACCAACCAGTCCTTGATCTCCGCTTTATACGCCAAACGTCAACCCAAACACAGTATAATATCACCAGACAACCAGTCCTTGATCACCGCTTTATACGCCAAACGTCAACCCAAACACAGTATAATATCACCAGACTAACCAGTCCTTGATCTCCGCTTTATATGCCAAACGTCAACCCAAACACAGTATAATATCACCAGACAACCAGTCCTTGATCTCCGCTTTATACGCCAAACGTCAACCCAAACACAGTATAATATCACCAGACAGCCATTCCTTGAACTCCGCTTTATACGCCAAACCTCAACCCAATCACAGTATAATATCACCAGACCAACCAGTCCTTGATCTCCGCTTTATATGCCAAACGTCAACCCAAACACAGTATAATATCACCAGACAACCAGTCCTTGAACTCCGCTTTATACGCCAAACGTCAACCCAAACACAGTATAATATCACCAGACCAACCAGTCCTTGATCTCCGCTTTATACGCCAAACGTCAATCCAAACACAGTATAATATCACCAGACCAACCAGTCCTTGATCTCCGCTTTATACGCCAAACGTCAACCCAAACACAGTATAATATCACCAGACCAACCAGTCCTTGATCTCCGCTTTATACGCCAAACGTCAACCCAAACACTGTATAATATCACCAGACAGGCAGTCCTTGAACTCCGCTTTATACGCCAAACGTCAACCCAAACACAGTATAATATCACCAGACCAACCAGTCCTTGATCTCCGCTTTATACGCCAAACGTCAACCCAAACACAGTATAATATCACCAGACAACCAGTCCTTGATCACCGCTTTATACGCCAAACGTCAACCCAAACACAGTATAATATCACCAGACTAACCAGTCCTTGATCTCCGCTTTATATGCCAAACGTCAACCCAAACACAGTATAATATCACCAGACTAACCAGTCCTTGATCTCCGCTTTATATGCCAAACGTCAATCCAAACACAGTATAATATCACCAGACCAACCAGTCCTTGATCACCGCTTTATACGCCAAACGTCAACCCAAACACAGTATAATATCACCAGACTAACCAGTCCTTGATCTCCGCTTTATATGCCAAACGTCAACCCAAACACAGTATAATATCACCAGACAACCAGTCCTTGATCTCCGCTTTATACGCCAAACGTCAACCCAAACACAGTATAATATCACCAGACAGCCATTCCTTGAACTCCGCTTTATACGCCAAACCTCAACCCAATCACAGTATAATATCACCAGACCAACCAGTCCTTGAACACCGCTTTATACGCCAAACGTCAACCCAAACACAGTATAATATCACCAGACCAACCAGTCCTTGATCTCCGCTTTATACGCCAAACGTCAACCCAAACACAGTATAATATCACCAGACAACCAGTCC
>JAWPHD010017916.1:0-42336 GCA_037043455.1 Cyrtodaria siliqua
GTAATTATAAGATGCAATACCTCTCATGCCTCCTAGCACCGGCTTAAGCGATATTCTACTTTAAAGCAAAACAGAATGGGCTTGATGATCCCAAAGGACCAGTAAATAGGGACAACTTTTTACGGCCGCCACACAACATGTGTGAAATATAGTTTTATTTTTCATTGCTAAAATCCACTAAATCCACCTAAAAATCCCAAAGTAGTATAAAATAAATGGAACATTTGTTGTTTTGTCATGATTTTTTTTTTTGATTCATGACAAAGCAACAAATATCCTCTCTTGAATTCGCGGCACTTGGCAATCGCGTTAAAAAGTTTGGGCGCAGTTTCAATGCGTGCAATATGATATCATAGACTATTGCACGACTAGCCAAACAACCCTGTCATTTTCACTATGCAATTATTTTTTTATCATGTTTTAATTTCTTTTTGACAATGGTGTGTCAATATCTATGGCGCAGCATTCCCACTTTGACAAAATCCTAGGAATGTCATTGGATTAGAGCGGTCACATGGTGACCCTCTATTATTCTATAGTGGGTCAGTAGATTTCATAGAGGGTCACTAAAACAATATGGACTATAATATTCCGATTAAAAGTTTAAATCATTAGCAAATAATTCTTTAAGGCGTTAGTAACAAACATAATAAGTAAATTAATCATGATTTTAAACTTTACCGGTCGTGACGTCAACTTCATGACGTCAAATTGCGCGAACGTCTCAATAACGTTGACGCTCCATTAAAATTAGGCCTTGAGCCAGGACACAAAATTGTCGATATTGTTACCAACTCAAGGGACAAATTCTACCATCACTTTTTGAAAAGAGCAATGTATATAGATTACATTTTTCCATGATAGCAATCTGGAACAGGTAGCTTATATAAAATAATTGAACATTAATAGGTTATCATTGTAGCGCTTTCATATAAGATTTTGATGTTCATGTTTGAATGTCATGCTTGTGTGAATAATTATTGATGTACTTTTTAAAGATGCACTCAAGTTTACAATTCATTGAGTTACATAAAGCGTAAATAAGCTCTTTTTTAGCACTGAATTTAGTTTAAAATCTCTATTTTGCTTCAAATTAGAAGTCAATTTACCCCACCCTCTATTGACACATTTTTATGCATTTAGTTTAGTTAATATTTTTTACAATATATGTGTAAACTTACAACCTTTCAACATGATTTCAATAATATTATAATATGAATAAGGGATTGTTATGATATATTGATGAAATTAAGTACTAAGCAATGTTCATGGCATTGCACATATGTGTTCAGTAAGCCTGATAAAAGTTGAGACACATGCCAAACTGGAAGTATAAGCCTTCCTCAAAGTAACTGCAACATAAATAGTATTAACATGGTCTGATATATACATATATTGCACAGACGACACATAGTCCAAAGGATTCTAGATAAAGGAAATGTGCGGTTTAACGTGTGTGTTTTTTAACAAAAGTCTTTTTTAGGTGTACGCGTAATGGCAATACCTTTTATGATTACACATTTGGATTATGTATTACACATAAATACATGAATTAAACATTGCATATTGCATCGCAAAATCTTAAAAGTTATCTATTTTAATATTTTTTAATTACAATTTATGCATATTTTATGGATTTTTACACCTGAATTACCCCACCCATATACAACACAATGAAGAATTCTGCATATGAAATGTAAAACTATTAGTATATGCATTTGCACGAACCATTTTTGTGTTACTGAAAAAAGAATCGACGAAGATGAATTGATTGAATTGGTGTTTTACGGCGCACCAACACAAACATGTTATATGGCGCCAACAGGAATGAACATTCGACCCGGCTCACACTTCATTAACATCTAGATAAAAATTTGCAGAATGTGCCTAGAACCTTCTTACCTGCAGAACTCTAGCAAACACTCCATTTTTTTCCGCTGGAGCCACGATAACTGCCACCACTGAAGTAGCACCTGAAACAATACAGG
The DNA here is from genome assembly GCA_037043455.1 of Cyrtodaria siliqua. Taxonomy (NCBI): domain Eukaryota; kingdom Metazoa; phylum Mollusca; class Bivalvia; order Adapedonta; family Hiatellidae; genus Cyrtodaria; species Cyrtodaria siliqua. Next base: position 1,989 of record JAWPHD010017916.1, read on the forward strand.
TTTCATGATGAAAATAATGAACAAAAATGACAAAATTAACATGAATTTGGGGAAATTTTACCCCTATGCCTGGATATGCAGTGGTCATATTCTTGCCCGGGAACCTCACGGCGTCAACGATGAAATATGTTTAGGGTGACACCCAGATCACTGTACTAACTACTTACCATGGCAACTATTTGTTTGTATTGGTGCAGTTATTACAATATCACCTGCTTAGGATATGTATCTAAACATAGGTAGTGATGTTCTCCGTACTTGAATTAGAGTATGGAATTAACCTAGGATAGTAAGCATCAACCCTACTTTTGCGCATAGGTGTGGGTGGGTGGTTGAGTGGGGGTGGGGGTGGTGGGGGGGGGGGGTGGGGGTGGATATATAGGAATTTAGGAACCTGACGAATAGACACCTATGTTTCTTTAACATGATGGGAGAAAAAAAAGCGATACACGGGACCGCCTGGTTTACGTCCCCATCCGACGGACGAGGGTAAAAGTGTGTTGCCCAAGAACACACCGACAAAATTCACTGGCTCCGGTGAGGCTTTAACCAGGGTCCTCTGAATTTAAAATCCCCCGTGCTATCCACTGCATCAACAGGCTGTATGCGCTCAAGCAGGATGACTGCATTAAAATATATACAACTGAAATGTTAATCCGTCATAAAGGTTATATCCAAGAAGCTGGGTTCACAACGGTCTCTCTTATCTAGCAAGTTAGCATCAAATTCATGTATGTCGAGTTGCAATATGCCTGCAAGCCTTATATATACCCAGCTCATTGCTGTTTTGATAAACTTGGCAATTAATGCCTTGGGATAAAACAGGACAATTAAGAATACTCAGTACATATCTGATTTTAAATAATATAACTTAATGTGACAGTATAACATACATATAAGATATAAAAAATAAATAAACGCTTCCAGATAAGAATCGGTACCCAGTGCATCGAGATAGATTACATTTAGTGATCATGGTTAGTTTACTGATGTTTACTCTAAAAGCTATATCCGACATACATGTCCTATTGCAGTTAAAGTATCTATCCCGCCAACAACAGCCACATTTTACAACATATGTACATCGTTTCTAAACCTACTGACCATGAGGTATATACATAACTTACATCGTCTGAGAATCAAAACTCTATAGATACAATATAAAAAGCTTTAACCAGCCAGACAAAAAAAACAAAAATGGATAATTCATTTTACACTTATTATTACAAAACCCCATGAATAAACATATACTGTTAAGCGACACATATGCATTATTATATGAGATGAACACCTGGATAGAGTTTTGATAAACTGTTTTTGTAGTGTAATGTTGTCGTAATTTGGCGTGTTATTTTAAATGTTGTATAACAAACACCTAAAAATCAACAGTTAAACCGTAAAATGCCTTTTCTTTACCTTTCTTTTTTTTTGTGCAATTTGTCGAAAATGCAGTGGTCTACTTTGTGATTTTAGTTCGTGGATTTATTCAATATTCGATTTGTAAACATGGTTAATTTTCATAATAGAATATCAAAAGTCACATTCTCTATATATTTCAGTTTGCTTAAAACTTTTGAAGTGATTTTATGAAAAGTGTACAACTTCAAGCCATAGACAAGAGACCCACTCGCCTTGTCTCAAAGTGCTGTCATGTTTTAAGAAACAACAACAATTTCTTTATATAAATCTGTAAAACTGTGACCCCCGTAGTGGCCATATTTGACCCCATTGTCGCCATTTGAACAAACTAGGTAGAGGATCATAAGCTTATGGTACATGCGAACTATTATTTAGCTTCTGAAGTATCAGAAAAGCTGTTTGAATATGTATTCCAGGCTTGATTCAAGGGACACCATTTAAATTATTTGGTACAGGACAATAATCTTAAGCTACATGTAGCTTATTATACCTCTAGCTCTTGTAGTTTCAGAGAAGATGTTTATAGACGTTCCTACATAACTCTATGTAAATATGTGATCCCCGGGACCGGGCGAAATTTGACCATGAGATCACCATTTGAACAAAATAAATTGGTAGAGATCATACTCTTATGCTACATGCATCGTATTAGACCTCTAGCTCTTGTAGTATCAGAAAAAGAATATTTGTATGGACTTTCCTATATAAATCTTTGTAAAACTTTAACCCCAGAACCCCCCCCCCCCCACCCCTTCCCACGTGTGGTTGCCGGGGTAGAATACAACCACTGCAAACACACTATCACATGCACAACTCCACCCCCCCCCCCCCACACACACACATTCATATTCATTTTGTAATTTTTTTGTTCATGCTCATTAAAGGTCTTCATCATGAGGTGCCATCTCGATCACATCACTAAGGGCAGTGGCAGAAAAACAATAAACTTGGCTCCAGCGTAAATGGAGTGTCTACAATAGAATTTGCAGCAACTCTGCAGTTCAGAGTGAGAAGGTCCTAGGCCCATTCTCCATATTTTATCTCGATGTACATGGAAGATGAGCCTGGAATGTTCATGCCTGTTAGGCGCCATATAACCTTTCGTGTGTTGGTGCGCATTAACACCCAATTCAATTCAATAACCCCAGAACCGGGCCATAGGTGGACACAGTCACGATTTGAACAAAAGTGGTAGAGAACCATAATCTTGTACAATATGCAAAAATAGTAGAAGTCTGGCTCTTGTTTTTTTTAAAGAAGAGATTTTAAAGATGTATCTATATGACTCTATGTAAATATATGACCATGGGGCGGAGCCAGATATGACCCCAGGGTCAACATTTTAACAAACTTGCTAGTGGACCACACGCTTATGCTTCTTGCATAATATGGGGCCTCTAGCTCTTACAGTTTTAGAGAAAATTATTATTTTTTAAAGATTTCCTATATAACTGTATGAAAAAATGTTACCCCCGGGGCTGGGCCATATTTGACCCTGGGGTCACCATTTTAAAATACTTGGTAGAGGACCCTTAATGTATAATACATGCAACATATTAGACCTGTAGCTCTTCTAGTTTCGAAAACGATTTTTTAAAGAAACAAGAGCTTTGCTTAAAAGGGGGAGATAACTCTAATAACAGGAATCAGCTACCCTGTTCACACTGCTATCATGGATTTTTTGTTTCTCTACAAGGTACTCAATAACATGGTACTAGTAAGAATTTGTCCCTTGAGATGGTAACAAAAAAGTGTATGGCTCACGGTCTAAATGGGTTACTTATCGGTGTTTGCCTTAAAAATAAGGTGCTCGATGCAATAAATCAGTTATTGGTTTTGTTACTGACCCCTTACAGAAATATGTGGGGTCATTCAGATATATAGGAGGACTCGGCTATTGCCTCGCCCCCTATAAATCTTAATGACCCCACATACTTCCGTAGGGGGTCAGTAACAAACCCAATAACTAATAGTGTCCAGAAAGGATTTAAAATATATCTTCAGTTGTTCCATTTCTTCCTTATTCCAACGTGTATTTCTCGTTTTCTGTGCTTTCTCCTTTTTTATGGCAACTGTCATCCTCATCAATCTGCTCTTCATGCTCAGACATTCTCAGACAAATTCAAATCTGACAAATTAGTTATGTCTGCATCAACAGTTAATGTTGAAACATGTCCAATATCATGAACCACAGACCTATTAATATGTCTGTGCATGAACCAATTCGTCTTTAGCATTCAACAAAAGGCCTAGCTGAGATTTCATTTGAATAAAAAGTCTACTGTCTTGACTGCTTGAAGCCTCCAATAAAATTACTTCTATGTTTAAGTTTTTCTTGTAGGCGACCTTGACCTTTGATAAAGACCATGTAGCTAACCTAAGCTGAACTGACTTAATTATATATTTTTCTAATGTGTATCAATTGATCAATTAGAATACGATACCCACTAGGTCAGTATCTGGCTAAAGTGACAAGAGGCAGGTAAGTGGCTGTTTTATGAACATGGCCATCGCAAGATGGTGTCTCGCCTATATATGCCTTGCCCATATAGTGCATTGGGAAATAATCACTATTGCATTTTTTTAAACGATTTTTCTCATTAAATATGCTTTTTAATATATACTTATGATTTATTTTTGATATTTCGAATTCAATCGGATGCATTTATGACAAGTACACCGGTAGACAGATGAGCGCTCAGCATACACGGTACTTTTTACCATACCCAACCCACTCTTAAGCTAACAGCGAAAACATAAGCCTCTCAAAGAATAAAGTAGACTGCAAGTATCAAAATTATGCGCAGTGTAAAACATTAGCAGGTTTAATGGGTAACAAATATCACTGCAGTATTTTTTTCCAAGATAATGTTCGATCGCTAAAACACATTACACAATGCAATTATCGATAACATTCTATGCCACGGCACATTACAAGCACGTCTTTAGATCAAAATTATTAAGATAAAAAACATTAAATAATATGAAAAACACAAACAAAATTTAATATAAGCCAGACCAAAATGGCGCGCGACTGGTATACTGTTACTACGCATGCGCATGCTCGTCTGCGCACGCGTTTTAAGCCTATCACGGGAAATTTCAATCGTGAACGCTCGGCCAATCCCGTCATTCTTCGGGATCCCGCCTCGTGTGTATCACGGCGCTTCGGTATGTTCAAAGTCTTGACATTCTGTTTAATAGCCGGGAGGCAACTGCACAGAAAATAGTGCACTGTTGCAATGTAAACAATATGGCCGCTAGCCACACGCGTTGATGTATAATTTGCGTGGAGAGATTTTGTTTTTTACAATGCAGATGAAGGTTTTATCATGACTTCCATGTAAATAAACTATTCATAACTTTCACACCCGGTCAACTTCTGGTTGGTTGAAATATTCAGTAGGTGAAAATAAAGGGGTTTACTCGGACTTAATCCTCAATCTCTATCTGAAAAATGAAAATATTAGACCATGATTTAAATTAAATGTATCTATATTGGTGTTTTAAAATCAGACAACACCAAAAGAAGATACATAGATGTAGACAAAAAATAAGGCTTTTAATATAATTATCACTACAAACTAGTTTTATAAAGGGCTAAAGTCAGTTGAAGACCAACGATAAACACCGAGTTTACCCCCTACCAGAATGTGGATTTTTTTAAAATTTTATTGATCACTGATTGGTCAAATTATTTTGATGATGTCATGGTAAAGTTATGAATTGATGGAGTTATTTTTTTCCATTCTGATTTAATGTTGTGATAAATCTTTCCATTATTACAGTTACACATGCTTTACCTGCCTGTATTGTATGCCATCTTATAAGGTTTTTGACAAAGTGATTCCATATTTGCCCTGTTAATGGTCCATTGATTGTCATATCGTCCACACTATAGGTGTGGTTCAGTATGACAGATCATGACAGTGAAGATCAGTAACGAGGCCAAAATGAAATCACTATTACATGTGTAGTAGATTTTAGCTTACCATAAAGGGAGGTAATATCTAACATTATTTCACTTGCCTTTGACATGCTAAAGGTTATTATTTATATTTTCATGCATTGTTTCTTTCTTTATTTAAAGCGTATATGCCATTTACTGATTTACTTGCTATGATATTTGTTTGAAGTATAATACTTAGCGCCGTTTGCTTTATATTAGTACCAGCTGTATTAACCTTAATATTCCCATTCGCGCCAGGGTTAACCTTAGAATTAACAACAACAACAACTTCGCGCCAGGGTTCTCCTGGCGTTTTAGTTGGCGGACGGTCTATAAACCTTAGAACTACACACACACTTCGCGCCAGGGTTGCCTGGACGTGTTAGTTGGCGGACGGTCTATAAACCTTAGAACGACACGCACACACACTCATAATCGGCAAAGATTACTGATAAGTAAGTGCCTTCAGGACGCCGTTAGGTGTCGTATAACGTTAGACCTGACTGTACAAAACCCCGTTAGGGATCTGTCTTACTTTGAATATTAATTAAATTTAGCAGGAGATAACATCGTTAGATGTTCCTGAGAAAAACGTCAAAATTAGATGCAGGAGATAACATCGTTAGATGTTCCTGTTAAGGTATTCAAAATTGAGAGAATTAGCTATGACATAATTAAAGATTCCTGTTGATTAAAATGAGTAAATATTATTAGTGTCTTTATAGAGTATAGCTTGAGATTAACTTGGATAATAAAATTTATGTTGAACACATCTGCGATTTTGTTCCTGACCGCCTAAACAATCCACACCCCGTGTACGAATCTGGGGAGAAGTAGCCTCTCCCGTGGGATATAGCACCACCGTGTCAGGTTACCTCTCAGTGACCTGGCGTGGCGCTGTTTATGCCTGACATAACTAGTCACAGACCGGTAATGTCAGATTGTTCGTCGCACAGATATACACATACATACAAATACACACAATAACATCGCTTGCCCGGTGGCCCATAAGTGACCGGACAAGGCCCTGTTTATGTTGAGCATAACTTGTCTTAGACTGGTAATGCTAATTCGCTTGTCGTCTACTCACTCACTCACTCACACATTCAAAACGGCTACATTTTGGCGCTGCGAGCAGGGTGTGGAAATTGTTAAGGCTAAAGAAAAACAATAAGTTTGCAGATGTATTCAGCTTAATATAAATTCAGTAAGGTTAGTATTGAATGGGATAAAATAAGGTATTTCAGCTGTTTAGCAATAAGGAATTAGGATCAATATGGATGCATTTGACTTTCAAGCCACGTGTAACAGTGCGTACGTTCCTGTCATATAGAGACTGTATCCCGTCCCGTATATAATGGTACTGGTAAGTGGCATTCTTTTATTTTTAAATTTGAACTGGTTTCTGATTTAAATCAGTGGGGTGATGAGACAAAATGCAAACGATTATTGATATGTCTCGAGGGCATCCTGCGTGAGTTCACCGAAACCCTCCAAGTTAGGCAAATTAAAGACTATAGCTTGCTTAAGACAGCTCTAGCACAAAGGTTCGGAACCACATATAATGAGTATTCGTATAGGAATCAATTCAAATCAAGGCATCGCCAAGAAAATGAAACTTTGGACGAGTACTTGCAAAATCTGCAAAGTTTGTCAGAGAAAGCGTATCCTGATGATAGAGGCAACATATATTACAGTTTAGTCTGTGGACAATTTATTGATGGTTTAAGCGGTAGGGAATTCAGGATGTATTTGAAATTAGAAATGACCAAATGTCATGAAAGTGGTAGTAACAGGTTATGTTTTTTGATTCGTCTTGTAAACATTTACGAAGCTATCTCCGAAGACGAATACAGTAGGAAGCCCACATATGATCAGGCTGCCGCACATGATAGTGGGGGCCATCGCTCACAAATGTGGCCTGGGCATCATGTGGTTCATAGGGGTATAGAAGGGCAGGGTAAACAAAGCTACGAAAGTCAGCAAGTGCCGAGACAAATAATTTGCCAATCGTGTGAACAGGTGGGACATGTCGCGTCGCGATGTCCACTTAAAATAACAACTGAGGTTAAAAGCATGGATATGCTGAATTTAAATGCGTCTGGTAGTGTGTCCTTTAAAACGGAGTCTAAACACAACCCACAAGGCCATGAAACTTTAAGAAAGGGTTTGTTTGTAGATACACCCGGGTTGGCAATGGGGGATGTTCAAGAGAACCAGACTAATATGTTGGTCAGTGTTAACTCCCAGGGAGACCAAACTGAAAGTACGGTTTGTACAGATCAGTTACATGTTAGTGATAGTTTAGGGAACACTTCTAGTCCTTTGACAGAGTACAGTTTCGAGGAAGTTGACCTGATTGATTTTAATACCATTTGTCCTGCTCCAGTGGTAAATATGCCCATATTTGAACATGTAACAGAGAATGACCCCTGCTCAGAAGAGAATGTCAATGAGATATGTGGCTCTCCCATAACAAATGAATTTCTTCAGCCAGCTCAATGTCAGATCAAAATTCATACTTCCCGGGTACCAGAGAATGACTCCCTCCCTTGTGATTCAGTACTGACGGAATCTGGCATTACAATTCAAAGTACCAGAAGTACTGAGGAATGTTTGTACACTGATACCGTATTTCTTGGTACTTCATTTAGCGACAGGGATATTTCCGAGTTATGCATAGCAGATTTCATACATGCATGTTCAATTCTTCGTGATGTAGTTCAGATGCAGGTGAACAATGGGTCCATGTCAGCCTGCAAGTTAATAGCAGGTTTTGGGGAAATGGAGATAGACAAACTACTCCAGTTTATCATGTGGTTACATGCCGTTTTTATCTTGTTAGGCATCCTATCTCTGCCAAAATTGCAACAGCAAGCTGCGTAAGTGATAAATATGCAGTCTTTTCAAAATAGCATATTGTTGTGGGACTACAATCCTAAAGGTCAAACAGAAGTCATTTTTGCTGAAAATCGTTTATTTTAGGGTCAGCTATTTTGTTTGAGACACAGTATTTATGAATTAGATATTCAGATGCTGCTTAATACTTTTATGTTTTAGTTTAGTACATTTGTGCACATTTTCAAATAATTTTCTGAGAAAATACAATTTAGAGAGTGTATTAATTTAGCGACTGTTGTGTTAATGCAAATAGAGACTGTTACAAGTGTTATTGCAAATCATAGAGACTTTTACACGTGTTATTGCAAATAGAGACTGTTGTGTAAGTGAAAGTTAATAGAGCTGTTTTAGTGATTTAATTCAGAGATTTATTAAGTAGATATTAAATAGAGACTGTGGTAGAGACTTTGAAATTGAAGTCAGTTTAAAGGACTTGTTCCGAAAGAACAGCTGAATTTGATATGATGTACAAGCAACGCGCAGTGTGACTTGTTCATGAACTTTTCAGGTGAATTTTGAGCAAATACTGAGACCTTGAGTTTGCACAATACGTTTAGTTGTGCTGGTGGCCTGCGAAAAACAAACTATCTGATGGACTGTATCTGATGAAACTATAAGTGTTGCTGTTGGACCTTAATTGTCTGAATGTATTTAGAAACTATGGACTTTGAGATGAAAGCAAATTACATATTGATGAAGCCTATATATATTTGATATGATAGACTTCTAGTTGTCAAAATGGTTCTCGTTTTGTGATGAAACATTCGTAAGCAATAAACTACCACGGACATCCAGTAATAGAAGTGATTTTAACAATAAACACTCTAAATGTGTGAAATTAGAGGTTGTAAATAGAACATACATTGTATCTGAGATGTGCAAAAGTGCAATGGACTGTTGTATATGCGTAAATCAAACCGTATGAATGCAATTATAATGAAATAGACTACGGAGAGAGTTTGAATAACGTTTACTTAATAGTGACCACAAATAGGCGTGAGGCTGCTGAATATGTGAAAATAGACTCTGTGTTCACTTCTATTGACGAAACATCATGCCGTTAATTATCCTGCTTGGCGATACACCGAATAGGGGACAGTCAAAACGGAGCTCCAGTTGACTCGAGTCAAACTCAGTATTGCTCAATCCGTCATACTTGAAAACTGAACATGTTCACAAAACTAATTTCGAATGAAATAAAACGTTCCGTCCAGAGGATCAACACGAAGAGTAGTGGCGTTTCGTAGCAAGTGCAGAAGACTGTTTAATGTTTAAAAGTTGAACTTTAGAGACTCTTTACTTGATAATGAATCTAGGACATTCGAGGTGATATGGTTATAAATGTGAATATAGATTGCAAGTTAAACACAGTGCACAACTTAATGTTTAATGGCAGCATTTGAGTACTTGTGTTCATTCTTCCATATGTGTACTTAAGTTTTGTTAAGTCTCGTATATAATGTGTTTTGATACTAAAAAAAAAAGTTTAATGAAACTTTATTTCCTCCAAGCATAGGAGAGTATACATATATATTACAGTCAAAGTAGTCAAAATATATACAGTTCAACATATAAATGGCATACATACAATACATGTGACTTAAATAAATCCGTACTTCAACTATTCAAAATTCAGAATATTTACAAATCACATATGACGCATAGAACAAAGATGAATTTAAGTCATAAATTGCAGATGAAAAGATAAAAAATAAAAATGATATTATTAATAATAATAGTAATAACACTATATGGTGGTGATTAAAGGTTGTAATTATCATAACGCCATGTGTCCCTTGTCGAAACGAAAAACAAAAGATTACAAAGTGTGTTATTAATTACGAACCTCCTTGTTTAAACGTTACTATCGGCAAACCTAAATAGTAATACTTCAACAAAGTGAATCGAATTTCAATTAGAAATAATAGTATACCACATGAGTGTCCCTTGTTGAAACGAAACACAAGGTTACACAGTGGGATATTAAATAAGTATCATTGTTATATGTATTAAAATATACATTTTTCATATATAATGATCAGTGTTTGATTGTATTTAAACATATGTTTTATGATGTATTTCCGTGAGGATACAACATACACTTTCACAAACAATATGCTTGTTATCATAATGATTAACATACGTTTACGAACAGGCTTCACACTCAAAATGCTCTTTCTAACGCGTCTCTATCCAATAAAAACGAGATGATTAAATATGATTCAATTAAGCCGAGCTATAGGAAGTCCACATACTGTAAACAAAGTAAACAGAGTTCAGTGTAAAATATTCCAAAGAACTTGCAGTATACAACATGTTTTGCAGATTAAAATCGCATGCACCGAGTAATATATGGACTTTTTCCTTTGGATTAAGACATACAACATATCTATAAATATCAATACCGAAATTTGTTTCCAAGCTATTCCAAAACTTTCTTCTAATATCATTTAAAAACACACAGCTACCGAGAACATGGTCTACCTTAAGATAATATTGTGCGTCACATAGTTCACACTGATGCTCCATCTCTTCTTGAGCTAGTTGAGCTATTATTGAAATACAACATTTGAACTGTGCTAGTTTTTTTGGATATTGTTTACTAAGAAGCCATAATGCACAAACTGTAAAATTCGGTTGGATCGATTTGAATCTAATAAATAATGTTTCAGTCGTTCTAATATCCCATTGATTAATACATCTAGATCTTACTCTTGAGTTTATAAAGTTTTTCCAACTATTTTTATTTGGAAAACTGCCATTTTCTAAGTATTTATTTATTACATATGTGAGGTTGTATTTAAAAAGAATCGCCATGATATCTGGAATAAAACCGATTTGATGATGTCCATTGATTCCAAAAGAGGTGAGACGTAAAAGAAATATATCCTTTGCTGCACAACGAACACTAAGACGACATAATTGGCCAAGAAGTTGCAGCTTTTTCTTATCTAGTTCGTATTCGATTGGCATTGAATTGGATAGAGATAATGCCACGTCGGTTCTAGTTCGTTTAGGCAATGATTGACTAAATTTTATGCAAAAACGATGAGCTCGCTCTAACGATAATAAATCTGAATTTGTCAGGCTGGTCCAGGCTTCACAACCCAATAAAGCCTTGGATAAGATAATGGAGTAATATACAGTCCTGCATGTCAGTGGATGTAATCCGTGATCCTGTATCAGACCACTGTTTATTAGACCAAAAAATGTACTTTTGATTTTCTTACAAGATGCATCAACAGATTTACTTAAAGTAAGATATTTATCTACAACTATACCGAGATGTGTATAGTTTAGCACTTCTTTTAGTTCGTTACTTCCAATATACCACAATCGGTTAGAGCCTGTATATTCCCTTTTTTTTTCATTGAAAACAATAACACCGCATTTTGACGCATTATATTCAAATCGCCACTTCTTCGCATAATTGTCACAAATGGCCAACATATTATCAAGACCTTTTTTAGAAAGTGATACCAAAGTCATATCATCCGCGGAAGTTGGACAACAGAAATTTTATTACCTATACGATAACCGCTAGTGCTAGCAGACAGGATATTCATCAATTCATTTATGAAGCATAAGTACATAAAAGGAGAGATTTTCCCACCTTGCCGTGTGCCTGGCTTATTACAGAACCACTCTGATCTGTACCCCTTATACAGTACACAGCTTGTCATGGATGTGTGCATATCCATGATTATCTTTAGTTATTTGATATCAAGACCCATTTTATGCAATTTATAAAAGAGGCCATTGTGCCATAGCCTATCAAAAGCTTGCCTTACATCATTAAACGCAACAAACAGTTTGCTTTTATTTTCTTTACTGAAGTAAATTATTTCACGTAACATAAATGAAGTCATACTACAGCCTAGCCCAGGTCTGAATCCCCCTGTAATGTAGACAAAGGTTCTTCTATACTGTCTATTACCTTTTCAAGTATAATACTTTCATAAAGCTTTAATATAGCGGATGACAATGTTATCACTCTATAACTATTAGGATCGTCCTTGCGTTTCTTCCCACCCTTGAATATGGTAATTATAATACCCTTTTTCATATCTACCGGGATGAAACATCTATTATACATTTCGGTAAATAGGAAAGAAAGACTATTGTATAGTTTTTCACCACCAAATAGCAAATGCTCAGAATAAACTCCATCACATGAGCATGCTTTCCCTTTACTGACTTTCTTTATATGTGTTTTTATTAAGTCCACAGTAATATTTGTATTAAACCGTTCATCATTTATGCATCTTATCGTCTCTATTTCTGAGTTAACAAACTCAGCAAATTGATTATCAAATTGAGGTTTATCTACATCGGAATACATTTTCTCAAAATATTTTCCCATTTATGCGTCACCTCCTTCGGATCTCTGTGGGTAGCACCATCAAATCTAATCTCGCTACCGACACTATTGCAAGCTGTTTTTCTGCGCGCGTTCACTTTCCGCCAAAACTGACCGCTGTCTACTTCGGCAGTCTTATCTATATCTTCATTCAGTTCTATTAGATATTCTTCGACTCTTTTTCTATGGTAGCAGCGAAAAGAAGATTTTGCGTGTTTATAATTTGCATAAGATATACATGTTGCACCTCTAGGTCGACCGTCATTAATCCACTTATTTCGCATGGATCGCATTTTAAAATGTATTTTTTTCAGAGCGCTATTCCAATAAGGCTTGAGGTACGGTCTATATTTAGACTTAGGGATCGTTTTTTCGGATGAATTATGTATGCAATTAACGATATACGCGTATAGCTTATCAGATGACTGATTGCATGTTAATATGTTATTATGAATATATCCTAAGTCAATCATATTGTCCATCTCGTCTGTATATGATCGTACCGTTGATTCATCGAGCTTATTCCATTTAACGGGGCATATACTAATACTCTCGTTAAGTTCTTGAATTGGGGAGGGAGGAGCAAACGAGCAAATTATAGGCCTGTGGCGAGATACATTCAAAGCATTATCATCAGAAATTTCGCAGAATAATAATCTATCTGTCATCTCAAGCGGAAATACAATATGATCAATTAACGACTCATATTGTCCACAGTACGATACAAATGTAGAATTTGCACCCCGGCACATGGGAAGTAGATCGACTGCACACATATTTATGTCAGACAAGTATCGTGAGAGATATACTCCTCTATCATCTAGGTCTTTTATAAAATAATGACCCTGCAAATGAGTATTAAAATCACCCATTACAATGTTACAATACATAGATATTATGTTATTCAAATTATCTAGATGCTCATAATATTCATGCATACTATGATTTTACTTGGAGAATATATTTGAATAATATATAAAAACACATTTCTAGATACCTGCAATTGTATCCCACATATTCTATCGTCTATTTCAAGAGGTGTTATGCGATTATCTAGTCGTTTTTTCCAAAGTAAAGCTACTCCAGCTTTTCCTACCTTTCTTTTCGATGGTAACATTAAATCGAAATTGCTTATACCAAATGCATTGTAATCTATATGAATGCTATTTAAGAAATGTAAATCTTTATTATATAGCCAATGTTCTGATATTCCACAAATATCTATTGACTCATTTTGTAAAATAGAACCAAGATAACTAGCACTAGACATGATGCCAGTGGCATTCCATGTCATAATATTTATATTCTGACTTTGTATTGACATCGAAACAGAGGAATATATCTAGTACTAAATAAAGTACCATTTGTTTGATTTTAAAAATACTTGTCATATTATTACGATTTATATCGATTGTTGTTGTACCATGTTCTGCATTTAATATCATCTGGCCAGAAACCGTCCTCTGTGACAATGGTACATTGTTTAACGTTTACATTCATTTTGATGACGGTTTGTTTAGACATCTTACTAGTAAATATGTTAATCCACGTAGGTTTAACACCTCGCTTTTTGCAGTAAAAATATATTTTGCTCTCAGTTATAGTAGGCCTAAAACCACCAATGTAAAATGATTTTGTTTTATGCCTAACACAATCCTCGAAGTCTTCGTCGTCTTCACAATCAGTGGCGTTGTACGCTGTGTGCGTATATGCTACATCGGTTGTATTTTCTTCCGCAGCCTCTTTTGAAAGGGATCCCCGGTGTGGACGTCTAGCTGAGGTGTGAACAGTAATTGGTTCCCCTGTAATTTGGCTATCACTAGAATTAGGTCCATCTTTATTGGATATATGCGGTACAGGTATACGCGTGTACCTGCTACCATCGTGGTAGCAAGCTCTCGCCAACACCGGAGTGTTGTCATCAGCGTTTCTCTTGCTTGGCGATAACACCGGGATTGCCTTAGCAGCCCTATATGGTGGCGAACGGCTAACGGTAACCAGCGTACTGCTAGCGGCTTGGGCGTATGTACGGTCGCTTGCAGGAGGTTCTGCAGTATTCGGTACAGCCGAGATGCTGGCAGGTTGAAGAGGTACACTGGTAATTATATCCTCACTTGCCTTATGGCAAGTTGCACCAGTTGCAACATTGACTCCAGCACTCGTTGAAATAGCCACAGGCGACTTTGGTAAATTCAATACATTGATTTTGTTTTCAATTTTCTGGAGCTTTTTTTCCATTAATGGGACTTTTGTCAACTTGTCGATTATGACTGCACTCTCCAGTGTGTTCGATTCAATTAGAGAGTCTATACTTTCCCTTATAAGCTTTAAATCAGAGGTAATATCTAACATTATTTCACTTGCCTTTGACATGCTAAAGGTTATTATTTATATTTTCATTCTTTCTTTATTTAAAGAGTGTATGCCATTTACTGATTTACTTGCTATGATATTTGTTTGAAGTATAATACTTAGCGCCGTTTGCTTCATCACATCACACAACAACACACAGATAAAAGTCCAGACATTGTGCCTATAATCGTCGGGTAGGACGCCTGTCGTAGGTGGAGGGACTATAATCCTTAGAAATACACACACACACACTTCATATCGGTTAGTCCAAACATAATGCCGAATCAACGGGGGATTCTTCCCGGGGGCTCATATGGTAGAGGGACTATAAACCTTAGAAATAATTGAAATCAAAATTCATAATCGGCAAAAAGTCCAGACTCTATTGTGCCCATCGCGTCAGGTAAACCCTGACGTGTTCGTTGGCGGACGGACTATAAACCTTAGAACTACACACACACACACACTTCATAATCGGCAAAGATTACTGATAAGTAAGTGCATTCAGGACGCCGTTAGGTGTCATATAACGTTAGACCTGACTGTACAAAACTCCGTTAGGGATCTGTCTTACTTTGAATATTAATTAAATTTAGCAGGAGATAACATCGTTAGATGTTCCTGTGAAAAACGTCAAAATTAGATACAGGAGATAACATCGTTAGATGTTCCTGTTAAGGTATTCAAAATTGAGAGAATTAGCTATGACATAATTAAAGATTCCTGTTGATTAAAATGAGTAAATATTATTAGTGTCTTTATAGAGTATAGTTTGAGATTAACTTGGATAATAAAATTTATGTTGAACACATCTGCGATTTTGTTTATTCCTGACCGCCTAAACAATCCACACCCCGTGTACGAATCTGGGGAGAAGTAGCCTCTCCCGTGGGATATAGCACCACCGTGTCAGGTTACCTCTCAGTGACCTGGCGTGGCGCTGTTTATGCCTGACATAACTAGTCACAGACCGGTAATGTCAGATTGTTCGTCGCACAGATATACACATACATACAAATACACACAATAACATCGCTTGCCCGGTGGCCCATAAGTGACCGGACAAGGCCCTGTTTATGTTGAGCATAACTTGTCTTAGACTGGTAATGCTAATTCGCTTGTCGTCTACTCACTCACTCACTCACTCACACATTCAAAACGGCTACATTTAGGCGCTGCGAGCAGGGTGTGGAAATTGTTAAGGCTAAAGAAAAACAATAAGTTTGCAGATGTATTCAGCTTAATATAAATTCAGTAAGGTTAGTATTGAATGGGATAAAATAAGGTATTTCAGCTGTTTAGCAATAAGGAATTAGGATCAATATGGATGCATTTGACTTTCAAGCCACGTGCAACAGTGCGTACGTTCCTATGACAAGTTCATGTCATATAGAGACTGTATCCCGTCCCGTATATAATGGTACTACTCAGTGACCTGGCGTGGCGCTGTTTATGCCTGACATAACTAGTCACAGACCGGTAATGTCAGATTGTTCGTCGCACAGATATACACATACATACAAATACACACAATAACATGGCTTGCCCGGTGGCCCATAAGTGACCGGACAAGGCCCTGTTTATGTTGAGCATAACTTGTCTTAGACTGGTAATGCTAATTCGCTTGTCGTCTACTTACTCACTAACGGCTACACATGGATGACACAATTCTATTCACACCTTTCATGTATTACGGTTAGCTATGTTATATTGACAGTTTGACAACGGTCTGCAGCAGATGTTGACCACAGTACCGTACTACGAGCTGTCGGGACAGAGGAACATCGCGTGGGACGCCCTGCACATGTGTGGGTACCTGATGCGACAGTTTGCCCAGCTGCCCAGTGTTATCAAAGACATGAGTGCTCATTACCAGTCTGGAGAAAAACTCACAGATACCGCCATAGATAACTTGATAAAGAGTAAGTTCAACATACTTGTCATTTGTTTCAAATTGAATAAATAGTAATGTCTCCCCCACTTTGTGGAGGGGAGATATTGCTTTTGTGCTGTCTGTTGTCTGTACGTCTGTCTGTCTGTCTGTCATCTGTATGTCACAAACTTTGTCCGGATTAGTTCTCCTGAACCCCTGGCCGGATTTCAATGAAACTTTGCAGGGATGATCAGTAACAAGCCAAGTTGTGCATATCGTCGCCGTGTTCCGGTTGAGTGATTTTTGGCAAAGTTATGGCCCTTTAAAGGTTTTAATACACTAACTTTGTCCAGACTAGTTCTCCTGAACGCGTGGCCATATTTCAGCGAAACTTGGCATATCACCGCCTTTTTCCGGTTGAATGATTTTTGGTGGAGTTATGGCCCTTTAAAGGCTTTAATACACAAACTTTGTTCAGACTAGTTCTCCTGATCCCCTAGTCGGATTTCAGCGAAACTTGGTAGAGATGATCATTGCCAAGCTTAGTTGTGTATCTTCGTCGTGTTCCAGTAGAATGTTTTTTGGCAGATTTATGGCCCCGTCCCCAATGGGGGAGACATCTGTTTTTACTAAAAACAACCTCTAGTTTAACATGCTTTCATGTCCCTAAGTTTGTACTACAGTTTGAAGATTTGTACTGCCATTTAAAATAATTGTACTGCAATTTCAAGATATATACTGGAGTTTGTTTCAAGATGTTGCAGTTTAAAGATTTGTACTGTAATTTCAATAGTTGTACTGCAATTTAAAGATTTGTACTTCAGTTTAAGGTTTACATTGCTATATGAAGATTTGTACTGCAGTTTGAAGATGTGTACTGCAATTTGAAGAGTTGTGCTGCAGTTTGAAAATGTGTACCGCAATTTCGAGATTGTGCTGCAATTTTAAGCCATATTCTATACTGTCCAACACTGTATTATAATTATAAACACTGTACAACAATTCCAAGTCCTGTACTAAATTACAAGCCAAATGCAGTATAATTCCAGGCCCCACTGTACAATTACAAGCTCTGTACTATAATTCCAAGCTTGTATTACATTTCCAAGCAAGCGTCTCCGTGGCCGAATGGTTAACGATGTTGCGTTGTAAACCTTCGCCTCTCACTGCTGCGGGTTCGAATCCCACTGGGAGCTCGACTTGTGTGTCGATTCTTACGGATGGCGGGAGGTACAGTACTGGTTCTACCCAGGAAATGTGAGTAGTCTGCTTCCACTACAAGAAAAAATAGACCGTCATATATAACCTTACATGTGTTGAAAATGACGTAAAACACCATACAAACAAACAAACAAAACATGTCCAAGCCTTGTAGAGTGTGTGGTCCAATGGTAGAGCTTTTGACTCCAGATCGAATCCTCGCCTTGGCCATGTTATTTATCCTTGAGCAAAATAATTAAGCCACATTACATAGGAAGCCGTCAAGTGTGATTAATATAAGTTGCAAGAACTTGTTTCACAATCGATGTAAAAGAAATATGTTTAAGGTAAGCCTTTTACTAAATTTCCAAACACTGTACTACATTTACAAGCCTTGTACTATGCTTCCAAGCTTGTTCTACAATTCCAAGCCCTGTATTATAATTCCAAGCCCTGTGCTACAATTCCATGCTTTTTACAATTCCATGCTCTGTCCTACAATTCCAAGCCCTGTACTTCAATTCATAGCTCCATTCTACAATTCCAAGCCCTGTACTATAATTCCAAGCCCTTTCCTACAATTCTAAGCCATGTACTTTCATTCCAAGCTGAATTCTACAATTCCAAGCTCTGTTCTACAATTTGAAGCCCTGAACTACAACTACAAAACCTGAATTACAAAATAATTCCAAGTCCTGTTCTACAATTACATGCCCTGTTTTACAATTATAAACCCTGTACTTCAATTCCAAGTCATGCACTAAAATTACAAGCCCTTTATTACTGCTCTGTTTTACAAGTACGAGTCCTGTTTTACAATGCCAATCCCTGTTCTACAATTCCAAGCTCTGTGCTACAATTACATGCCCTGTTCTACAATTCCAAGCTCTGTTCTACAATTACATGACCTGTTTTACAATTATAAACCCTGTACTTCAATTCCAAGTCATGCACTAAAATTACAAGCCCTTTATTACAACTCTGTTCTACAAGTACAGGTCCTGATTTACAATTCCAAGCCCTGTTCTACAATTCCAAGCCATGTTCTTTAATTCCAACTGCTGAACTACAGTTCTAAGCTGTGTACGTACTACAGTTTCACATCCGGTACTACAATCAAGGACCAGCAGAGCTTATGAGATGGCGAGTCGTCCGTCGTCTGTCTGTCGTCTGTTAACGTTTACCTCGTGAAGACGATAGGGCCTTCATTTTTCATCTGATCTTTACCAATCTTTAACAGATTGTTAATATCAATGAAAGCTAAGAAAAGTTCAAAAACCAGCAAGATCAGACTCGTAACAGCAGAGTTATGGCCCTTGATTTAGTTAAAAATGCTATATTTTGCCTCGTTAAGACGATAGGGCCTTCATTTTTCATCCGATCTTTACCAAACTTACAGATTGTTAATTTCAATGAAAGCTCAGACAAATTCGAATACCAGCCAAATGTTCTAAACATATTTATTTTACATCGATTGCGAAACAAGTTCTTGCAACTTAGATTAATCACTCTCGATGGCTTCCTGGGTAGAACCAGTACTAAGCAATGTGGATTAATTATCTTGCTCAAGGATAAATAACGTGGCCGCGACGGAGGATCGAACCCATGACCTCTCGATCAGGAGTTCGGCGCTCTACCACTGGACCACGAACTCCAGCCAGATCGGACCAGTAACTGCGGACTTATGGCCCTTGATTTAGTTAAAAATGCTATATTTTGCCTCGTTAAGACGATAGGACCTTCATTTTCCATCTGATCTTTACCAAACTTTACCAGATTTTTTGCCTTTTTTTTTATTATTAGTATATCTTTTTGTTTAAATCTTTTTTTTAATTATTATTATTATTATTTTTTTTATTTTTTTTAAATTTTTAGATTTTTTTATATTTTTCATTATTTATTTGATTTGATTCATTTATTGAATTTTTAGCTCTACTGGCCAAGGGCCATCAGAGCTTAAGGGATGGCGAGTTGTCCGTCGTCCGTCGGTCCGTCCGTCCGTCGTCCGTCGTTAACTTTTGTCTCGTTAAGACGATAGGGCCTTCATTTTTCATCCGATCATTATCAATCTTTAACAGGTTATTAATATCAATAAAAGCTCGGACAAGTTCGAAAACCAGCCAGATCGAAAAAGTAACAGCGGAGTTATGGTCCTTGATTTAGTTAAAAATGCTATATTGCTATATTTTGCCTCGTTAAGACGATAGGGCCTTCATTTTTTATCCTATCTTTACCAAACTTTACCACATTGTTAATATCAAAGAAAGCTTGGACAAGTTCGAAAACCAGCCAGATCAGAACAGTAACAGCGGAGTTATGGTCCTTGATTTAGTTAAAAATGGTATATTGCTATATTTTGCCTTGTTAAGACAATAGGGCCTTCATTTTTCATACTATCTTTACCAAACTTTACCACATTGTTAATATCAATGAAAGCGCGACAAGTTCGAAAACAAGATATATCGGACTAGTAACAGCGGAGTTATGGCCCTTGATTTAGTTAAAAATGCTATATTTTGCCTCGTTAAGACGATAGGGGCTTCATTGTTCACCCGATCTTTACCAATCTTTATCAGATTGTTAATGTCGTTGAATGCTCAAACACGTTCGAAAACCAGCCATATCGAACAAGTAACAGCGGAGTTATAGCCCTTGATTTAGTTCAAAATGCTATATTTTGCCTCGTTAAGACGATAGGGGCTTCATTGTTCATCCGATCTTTACCAAACTTTATCAGATTGTTAATATCAATGAAAGCTCGGACAAGTTTGAAAACCATTCATATTGGACCAGTAACAGCGGAGTTATGGCCATTGATTTAGTTCAACATGCTATATTTTGCCTGGTTAAGACGATAGGGCCTTCATTTTTCATCCGATCTTTACCAAACTTGATCAGATTGTTAATGTCAATAAAAGCTCAGTCAAGTTCGAAAACCAGCCAGATCTGACCAGTAACAGCGGAGTTATGGCCCTTGATTTGGTTAAAAATTCTATAATTTGCCTCATCATACGATAGGGCCTTCATTTTGCATCTCATTTTTGCCAAACTTTACCAGATTTTATGACTTTCTTTTTTCTTTTTTTTTGATTTTTTGATTTTTTAAAAAAAATATTGTTTTTTGTTTTTAGCTCTTGGACCAGTCGGACCAGTAACAGAGGAGTTATGGCTCTTGATTTAGTTAAAAATGCTATATTTTGCCTCATTAATATGGTAGGGCCTTCATTTTTCATCTGATCTTTACCAACCTTTACCAGATTCTTTAGTTATGGCCCTTGATTTAAAAGATGTTTTTCGCCCGAAACTTTCAAAAAAACGTAAATGGCAGTCACTCGCTTTATTGGGCCTCTTGTTTCCTTGGTTAAATCTGTAGTTACTTCATTTTTTTTCTGATCTTTACCAAATGTGTTTAGAATGTTAATATAAACCCCACACCCATTTTATGAAATTTCATTCATAGAAGAAAGTGGGACAAATTAAAAAATACCCATGCCAGACTAGAAACAGCAGACTTTTTGCCCATGATTACTAGGTGAGCGATCTAAGGCCATCCTAGCTCTGTTGTTTTTGCAATGTTTTAAAAGAATGACTGATGGGAATTTTATATTGACAACCCTTTATACAAGAGCCGTTTTAGCCAGTAGAACATCCACAGCCCCTCTTGGGCCTCTTGTTTCAAACTGTGTACATACACATACTTCTATTTCAGACCAGAAGCACATGGCGGCGTATGACACGTGTCATGAACTCTAATACAGTGCCTTTGACATCGAGTGTCAACTATGTAGCATGTGTTTATCTGTTTACTTTATTCAACTATTGGGTGTTTGTTTATCTGTTAACTTTATTCAACTTTTGGGTGTGTGTTTATCTGTTTTCTCTATTCAATTATTATGCGTGTTTATATGTATACTTTATTCAACTATTGAGAGAGTGTGTTTTCTGTTTACTTTATTCAACTATTGAGAGAGTGTGTTTTCTGTTTACTTTATTCACCTATTGGGTGTGTATTTATCTGTTTACTGTAATTCACCATTGGGTGTGTATTTATCTGTTTACTGTAATTCACCATTGGGTGTGTATTTATCTGTTTACTGTAATTTACGATTGGGTGTGTATTTATCTGTTTACTGTAATTTACTATTGGGTGTGTGTTTATCTGTTTACTGTAATTAACTGTTGGGTGTGTGTTGATCTGTTTACTGTATTCAACCATTGGGTGTGTATAAATCTGTTGACTGTATTCAAATATTGAGAGAGTGCGTTTTCTGTTTACTGTATTGAAAATATTGAAATTAACTTTGTTAATTATGGCAACATGAGAGCAGTCAACAGTACAATATATCTTTTTACTAAATTTACTTCGATTTGTCGTATTTCAGAAATAAAACCTACTTTAAAGATATACAGAGGGAGATGTACAAGACATTCATGCCTATACCAATGCAAATAGATGACTGGAGCTCGTGTTCTGACCCCACGCTATGGGTCGGCAACACACTCGCAGCTGCTTATGACTCCTATACATGGTCCAAGGTGATATACCATTACACCCATACATTACTCCTATACATGGTCCAAGGTGAGATACCTGGTACATGGTCCAAGGGGAGATACCATTACACGTATACATTACTCCTATACATGGTCCAAGTTGAGATACCTGCTTATTACTCCTATACATGGTTCAAGGTGAGATACCTGCTTATTACTCCTATACACGGTCTAAGGTGATATACCATTACACCTATACATTACTCCTATACATGGTCTAAGGTGATATACCTGCTTATTACTCCTATACATGGTCCAAGGTGAGATACCTGCTTATTACTCCTATACACGGTCCAAGGAAATATACCATTACACCTATACATTACTCATATACATGGTTCAAGGTGAGGTACCATTACACCCATACATTACTCCAATACATGGTCCAAGGTGAGATACCTGATTATTACTCCTATACATGGTCCAAGGTGAGATACCATTACACCTATACATTACTCCTATACATGGTCTAAGGTGAGATACCTGCTTATTACTCCTATACATGGTCCAAGGTGAGATACCTGCTTATTACTCCTATACACGGTCCAAGGAAATATACTATTACACCTATACATTACTCATATACATGGGCCAAGGTGATATACCATTACACCCATACATTACTCCTATATATGGTCCAAGGTGAGATACCTGCTTATTACTCCTATACACGGTCCAAGGAAATATACCATTACACCTATACATTACATATATACATGGGCCAAGGTGATATACCATTACACCCATACATTACTCCTATACATGGTCCAAGGTGAGATACCTGCTTATTACTCATATACATGGTCCAAGGTGAGATAACTGCTTATTACTCCTATACGTGGTCCAAGGTGAGATACCTGCTTATTACTCCTATACGTGGTCCACGGTGAGATACTTGCTTATTACTCCTGTACGTGGTCCAAGGTGAGATACCTGCTTATTACTCCTATACATGGCCCAAGGTGAGATACCTGCTTATTACTCATATACATGGTCCAAGGTGAGATACCTGCTTATTACTCCTATACGTGGTCCAAGGTGAGATACCAGCTTATTACTCTTATACCCTGTCCAAGGTGAGATACCTGCTTATTACTCCTATACATGGTCCAAGGTGAGATACCTGCTTATTACTCCTATACGTGGTCCAAGGTGAGATACCATTCAAAATTCTGTGAATCCACAAGGGACAGAGCTCTCATATAATGCATGTAGCACCAGCTTATGGTCCTCTACCAAGTTTGTTTCAAATGGTGACCCTGGGGTTAAATCTAGCCCATCTCCGGGGTCACAGTTTTAGAGTAATATAGGAAAATATTTAAAAAAATCTTCTTTGAAACTACAAAAGTAACAGGTGTTATAATGTTTTTCATGTAGCATAAGCCTATGGTCCTATAGTAGGTTTGTTCAACTGCAGGGCTGTACAAAAAAAAAATTTAGCCACTCAGTATTCACGTTTTATTTGTTAAGAGGCATACCCAGCAGGGGCGTACCTGGGTATACGCACTGACGCACGTGCGTACAGGCTATTAAAGAAGCCAACAAATAAAAAAGGCTAAACATGTGTAAATGCAATAAAAACTGAAGGTATTGGGGGTGGGGGGGAGGGGGGGGGGGGGGCACGTGCGTACAGGCTATTAAAGAAGCCAACAAATAAAAAAGGCGAAAAATGCGAAAAATTCAATAAAAACTGAAGGTATAGGGTGGGGGTGGTGGGGGTGGGGGGGGGGGGTGTTAGGCACATTTGTAAATCCAAAACTCGATGGTGCGTATACCTAAATTGGCCCCAGGAACGCATCTGCCCAGGACTTGTTGCATCTGAAAATGGACAGGCCCTGATTTAAAATGAAAATGCCCCATATGTTTATATTGAAAACTTGTCTTTATTCACTTTAATAGTTATCATATGGTGTATTAATCAAAGTCAGGGCCTCCTCTGGCTATGTTTCTCTTTTTGCCACCACTTTCTCCAAATGAAAATATTTGGAGCCAAATTGAAGAAGCTGAAGCAAAAGTTCAACCGGCTTTTATTAAAATAAGTTTTTAGGAAAAAGTCGAAACCCTGTTTTGATTAACTAACATAATATAATAATATTCATTACAAAAATACAAATAATAAACAATTACTATTATTACAATCTGCTGACTGATGCAAATAATTATTTATTAAATAGAATGTTACTGTTGTAAAGATTTGTTATATCCACCATGGTTCATGTATTAATAAAACCTTAATTATCTGAAAACATTATCAAAGAAACCTAGACTAGAATTGATCTGAAAGTAGGATTGCAGAAGAATTATTGACGATAGAAGAAAGAAGGATGGATAGCAGAATGAATAGAAATATATTTTATCTTTATTCATTCATCTATCCTATCTTTTTTCCTCGTCAATTTGTAAGGAGGCTCTGTGATTATTATTTTTTGTACGATACAGTTTTGCTGAAGAAAAAAAATGGAATTATGTACCATCCAAATTACTATGACACCGCACTTTACGGCCGAAAAATGTCATTCGATCAAAATATCATCAATTATGAACTTTTTTTTCATGCATTAATGTGTTTTGAATGCCAAAAAGTATATCTGCACTATTTTCTTTACCCAATTATGTGTTACAGGTTGCAAAGATCGGAACATTGAATTAACAATACATCAAAAGGAAATGTAAACTTTAATACTGTTGTTTTAGTTTCGCCGATAATGTTCCCCGTAGTTTGCTCCAATCAGTTTTATTACTCAACTGATCTCTAGACACACAGGACATGTATATGTATGTCACGCGGTAATCACTAACGTGGTATTTCTTTGCAATTTCATTGTCTATATGGTCAAGTTACACGGCAATTTTATTTGTTGATCGGAAATTGTCAAAGGTCCCTTCACCAATATGCAAGTCTACAGAGCGTGCCTAGACAAACAATGCCTGGAGGCTAATACAACCCCATTTAGAGGGGATTATAAAACTGCATGGACTTAATTGATGGTAATTAAGGCAAGGGTCAACTGTCTTTGTGTGAGTCATTACATTGAACAAAATTTCTAACTATCAACTTTTGTATCTTAACTAATTTTCTTATTTTAAATATATTTTAGAATAGATATATGATAAGTATTTTGTTTTGATCCATAGTTTGTAAAACATTTATTTTTTGTTTAAATTGTTATATCTTTTGAGAGTTACCCTCCCTTTATATGAAAACATGAAATGTGCTGATAAAACACATAACATGAGTCAAAGATCGCTTAAAGATATAACATTCTTAAAATTAGTATGAAATAATATAAAAAAACATAAAAATTTGACCCATTTATCGCAGATTTTCCGTCTATAAAAAAATGAAATATGGATAATCTTAAATTACCTCCCTTTAAATTGAATATTGTTTGAAATTCAAGTAATGTAATTCAGCGGTAACATTAAATATTTCGAAAATTTCATTTGCAAACGCAGTTGTAGTGGTAAGTGCTAGTAAAACATGATGTCAAAATAATTTTAACTGGCATATTTTAGAATTAGGAACATCGAAAGCTTCACTAATTCGAAGTACTTAATAAAATCCTATATACCCAGTTGTATAAGTGTTATAACTTATTTCTAAGAAAACACATTGACTTAAAAGTTTTAAAATATGTTCATGCAATCAGAGCAGACGATTTACACGCGTTATTTTGCAGTTTAACCGTATCTCTAATCAAGCTCAAAATACAAAAAAACAATGAGAATTTATTGACATATTCTTAGGTAGGTACTTAGCAATTTGATTTAGTGTATATTCCCTGATAATTTTAGCACCTGCCTATTTTCGGGAAAATTGAAATCTCGGGACTATTTATTTTTAGCTCAACTGATCAAGATCAGCAGAGCTTATGCCGTGGTGCGGTGTCCGTAGGCCGCCCGTCCGTCTGTCCGTAAACTTTTGTTTGTAGCGACTACTCCTCTGAAACTACTGGATGGATTTTCATGAAACCTTACAGAAGTGTTGCCCATGCAGTCTAGTTGATCTTAGCAAAATTCAAGTTGATGTGATATCCAAGATGGCCACCAAAGATAAAAATATATTTATTATAACAAGTTTGTTTCAGCTACTTCTTGAAAACTATAACTGACATTGATATGGAACTTTTTCTAAAATGATCAGCATGACATGATGTTTGTCCTTGTCGAAAATGGTTTGATTCGACGTTAAACATGGCTGCCAGCGGCCATCATTGTTTACATTGTTATATAGTAAAAACTTGTAGCGACTACTCCTCTGAAAGTACTTGACGGATTTTCATGAAGTTTACAGAAATGTTGCTCTTGATGTCTAGTTGATCCTAGAAAAATTTCAGGTCGGCCGGAAATTCAAGATGGCCGCCACGGCTAAAAATAGATTTTTAAAAAACAAATTTGTAGCCACTTAATTTTTGAAAACTATAAGTGATATTGATATGGGACTTTTTCTTAAATGATCAGCATGACATGCTGGTCTTTGTCGAAACTCATTTTGATTCGACATTAAACATGGCTGCCAGTGTCCATCTTTGTTTACATATAGTTATATAATAGAAACTTGTAGCGACTACTCCTCTGAAACTATTTGACGGATTTTCATGAAATTTCACAGACATGTTGCTCTTGATGTCTATTTGATCCTAGCAAAATTCCAGGTCGGCCAGAAATTCATGATGGCCGCCACGATTAAAAATAGATTTAATTTTTTTTTTGTAGCGACTTACTTCTTTAAAACTATAAGTGATATTGATATGGGATTTTTTCTAAAATGATCAGCATGACATGATGCTGGTCCTTGTCGAAACTCATTTTGATTCGACATTAAACATGGCTGCCTTCGGCCATCTTTGTTTACATAGAGTTATATAGTAAAAACTTGTAGCGACTACTCCTCTGAAAC
Organism: Cyrtodaria siliqua; assembly: GCA_037043455.1. Taxonomy (NCBI): domain Eukaryota; kingdom Metazoa; phylum Mollusca; class Bivalvia; order Adapedonta; family Hiatellidae; genus Cyrtodaria; species Cyrtodaria siliqua. The sequence goes on from JAWPHD010017916.1 coordinate 29,497, forward strand.
TACTTGACGGATGATCATAGCAAACTTTCAGGTCAGCCGGAAATTCAAGATGGTCACCATGGCTAAAAACATAATTTTAAAAAACAAATTCGTAGCGACTACTTCTTGAAAACTATAAGTGATATTGATATGGGACTTTTCTAAATGATCAGCATGACATAATGTTGGTCCTTGTTGAACATTATTTTGATTCGACATTAAACATGTTTGCCAACGGCCATCTTTGTTTAAATAGAGTTATATATAAAAACTTGTAACGACTACTCGGAAACTACTTGACAGATTTTCATGAAACTTCACAGGAATGTAGATCTAGCTATCAAAACCTATCAGTAGAGCTTCAAGGTCATTGACCTTTTGTTGATTGAAGATTTATTTCTTTTATATTTTGATGGTATGATATAGTAACATATATCATTTCAATTCAATTTTATTCTGGTAAAATATCAATGTACAAGTTAAACAAGTTACGTGAATAGCATAATGAAAAATAAATTGCAGATACATGTTTTACATATTTAAGCATCACAGAAATCCAATCAGTTTATAACTGAATTAAAAATCAAATGTCAAAAACCAATATAACGTAATAAATTATATATTAAACTAACATATTACAAATGTAATTCTAATTTAACTTCAGTTATTTTGATATGCATATATACATGAATATAAGACAATAAAGATAGACCAGTAACATGTTACTTGTAATTTAATTTCTCGTTTTTAGCTCTTCTGATCAGAGATCAGCTGAGCTTATTCCGTGGTGCGGCGTCCGTCGTCCGTCTGTCCGTCCGTCCGAGTTTACAGGAGCCTGGGCCTTGTATGTCTTTTTTTGTGTATAAAGTATACTTGTTCGACTTTTTTTTCTTGTGTAACTGACACACAAGCAAGTATGTCTCTATTTGCAGGAAATAGCCTAATTCTTCAGCAATAAAAAAGTGCAGTCACACAAGGGGAAGGGAGCTTGTGTGACTAAAATGTGTCCAAATGGTAAAAACGACACACAAAATGAAAAAAAACAGTCACACAAGATACGAACGTACACACAAAAAACCGACACACACGTTTTGAGTCACACAAAGCCTGATTTTGTGTACGTCCGTCTGTCCGTAAAGTTTTATTTGTAGCGACTACTCCTCTGAAACTACTGGATGGATATTCATGAAACTTTAAAGAAATGTTGCCCATGAAGTCTAGTTGATCATAGCAAAAATTCATGTTGATGTGAAATCCAAGATTGCCGCCAAAGCTTAAAATAGATTTTTAAAATACAAGTTTGTAGCGACTACTTCTTGAAAACTATAAGTGATATTGATATGGGACTTTTTCTAAAATGATCAGCATGACATGATGTTGGTCGTTGTCAAAAAAGTTTTGATTCGACGTTAAACATGGCTGCCAGCGGCCATCTTTGTTTACATAGAGTTATATAGTAACAATTTGTAGCGACTACTCCTCTGAAACTACTTGGCGGATTTTCATGAAACTTTACAGGAATGTTGCTCTTGATGTGTAATTGATCCTAGCAAAATTTCAGATCGGCCAGAAATTCAAGATGGCTGCCACAGCTAAAAATAGATTTAAAAAAAATAAGTTTGTAGCGACTACTTCTTGAAAACTAGAAGTGATATTGATATGGGACTTTTTCTAAAATGATCAGCATGACATGATGTTGATCTGAGTCGAACATTATTTTGATTCGACGTTAAGCATGGCTGCCAGTGGCCATCTTTGTTTACATAGAGTTATATAGTAAAAACTTGTAGCGACTACTCCTCTGAAACTACTTGACACATTTTTATGAAACTTCACAGGAATGTTGCTCTTGATGTCTTATTGATCCCAGATTCAAGATGGCCGCCATGGCTAAAAACAGATTTTTAAAAAAAAGTTTGTAGCGACTACTACTTGAAAACTGTAAGTGATATTGATATGGGACTTTTTCTGAAATGATCAGCATGACAAGATGTTAATCCTTGTCGAAAATTATTTTGATTCGACATTAAACATGGCTGCCAGTGGCCATCTTTGTTTACCTAGAGTTATATAGTAAAAACTTCAACTTGTAGCGACTACTCCTCTGAAACTACTTGACATTATTTATGAAACTTCACAGGAATGCTGATCACCTAGCTATCAAAATCTATCAGTAGAGCTTCAAGGTCATTGACCTCTTGTTATTGTAGTGTATTCATGTGCATTATATATTAATAAGTCTATAAAAAAAAATTGCGCCAAATTCAGCTGTCTAAAAATGTGGCTTCTACTTTTTTGGACTAAGCCAACCTAAGATCCGCACCCTATACCATGTATACACTTAATGGGCATGAACAGCCGGATACAACCATCCAACCAGTATCGACCCTGGGTTCTATCCCCACCCCAGAGGACATAATCCCTGGCCTTAACTTGGGAACCGTTGGGATCCTCACCCTATAACCATATATACACTTACTGGGCCTGAACAGTTAAAGGCGTGCATGTGTATTTTCGTGATCTAATTGTGTTATGAAATTATAAGCTTGTTCGACGATTTTTTTCCATTTTTGCAAAGATCATCAAGTGTGCGATTCAGGGCCATTTCTTTTTCTCTAGCAAGTTTGTTCAAATGGTGACCCTGGGGTCGAATCTGGACACATCCTGAGGGGTCAAAGTTTTATGTAGAGTTAAATGGGAAAATCATCAAAAGATCTACTTCTCTGAAACGGCAAGAGCTAGAGGTCTAATATTTTACATGTAGCATAAGCTTATGGTTCCCGACAAGTGCTAAAACTAGATCATATTTAATGAAATTTTAAAAGTTGCATCATCAAATAATTTATTCCATTCTAGTGAAATATTGTATAAATATGTTCCTTTGGTTTGGGCGCTTTCAAGTATGTGTTTTTATGCCCCCCGATGTCAAAGACCCGCTTTCTTGCATATGTTCAAGGTCCAGATAAACCCATACACTCAGGTGAGCGCTTAATGCCCCGGGGCCCCTTGTATAATGTAAGAGGCATCTTAATTAAACTCACAAAATTCATATTAATTTTTATTTTATAACTGTTTTCATCATGCATAATGTAATGTTTTTCAAAATTTATTGTTCAGATTAAAAAACAAAATACATTAATGTCATTTTTTAAAAATGTAATCATCATTTAAAAAACAAACATAAAAGTAACACTTTACAAAAGTTAATGTTTACATTAAAAAAATACTTAAAAGTAATGTTTTTCAAAAATTCAGATTGATGTATGTTTTATGTTTTTCTTGAGTGACCAACATTTTAGTGAATATTTGAGTGAAATTCCATGTTTTCAAAATGGGAGTTGTTTTATTATTTTGATACATTATGAAAATATACTTAACGTAGTAAAACAACTTGGTAAAACAATTGTATTTGGCAGACTTACATTTTCATAATGTAAAATATGCAGTCAAATCCTTGCAAATATTCCATTTCTAGGTAAATTGCTTTAAAATTACAAAATGAAATATCTTTTTGTAAAGTTGGCATTCATCTGTAAACAAACATATTTTATTGTCCAAAATTGCAATATCAATCATAAAAATCAAAATAAAGTGACACTTGACACATTCATACTTCATGTATAAACACTCAGATGTTTTAAAGGGACACATGCCAAATAAAAAATATTTAAATTTGATAATTCAGTTTTCTTTGTTATTCTACCAGATTTGTAAATATATTGTTGGTGCGATATAATCAGTAGTAAGTAATATGTAAAAACAAATTGCTTTGGACTATTGTAATAATTAATATTAATAAATGCAAAAATGTAGAAAAACTAACGGGATGCCGTGAGTTTTATATAAATCAAGATTGCCGTGTGTCCCTTTAATTCTTTATTTAGTTAAATTTACATTTCAACTATAATTAGTGTGTATCTACAAATGATTAAAACAAGATAATATACATGAATTGATTATATAGATGATAGTTGCAATACAAGTGTAAGTGCTTATCACAGTAGGAGTGATTTCAGGTATGTACTGTATAGTATACCTCATAGGAGACAGATTCAAATAGCATGGCTTAATGTTTTTAGTATCATAGAACAAAGTACTAAGAACTACATATTGTTTCTATTCTGTTTTCTTATTGCAACCTGCAAAGTTATAACCACCAATAGCATATCGGAAGTCAATACTTCTATTTCATGTTGAACACCTTGATATTATCAGTGTTCTCCATTGTAACAATGAGCCTGGAGTTGACTTTATCCCAGCACAGAAATTGTGGCTTCTTTATGTCATCATTCTCTCCCAATACAACTCCCAGCTTACGTCCATCACGGCTGATCTGGAGGATGTTGTGGGAGTTGTACCCACAAACAAAGATTTCATCATTATTCCCCACACAGACTCCATATGCATTCTTCAGTTCTTGGTCAGTGAACTGAGACTGCCTGTCACCATTGATACCCAGGGTTATTACTCCTCTGCCTCTATCTGCTATATGTATCTTTGTACTGTCATTACTGAGAGCAATATGGTTGGGATTAGAGAACATGTTCTGGCCTGTTGAATCTTGCTGTACTGTATTCAGGAGAGTACCTGATATGTTGTATACATGTAGGGCAGCTGGGTAACATGAGACAAACAGTTGATCATTATTGTAGGCAACACCTTTACAGCATTTACATTTTACATTGAATGATCTTGTCAGAGTCATCTTATCTCCCACAGAGACAAACTGAACCCTCTTATCATAGAACAGTGTGACAGCAACTTCCTGTGGACCAGTAGCACATACTGCATTTGGTGAACCAAGGTGACAGTGATCTCTCACTTGGTATGACCGGTCCAGTCTCTTTAGCTTCTCATTCTTACCGTCCACTACCAATATTGTCCCATCCTGTAACTCACAGTACCCATTGATGTCACATGTCTCGTTGTCATTTCTAACCTTTACATTATACTCTCCATGCAGGGAGGCAGAATAGAGACGCTCATCATCATATAAATCTCCCAGTGACATCTGACTCTTCAAGCAACCTTCAATGTTTGGATTTATGATTAACTTCAGGCTACATTTTTCTAGATATTTTTCCATTTCTCCTATTAGTTTCTTTCCATCAGTTTCAGTCTTTTTTCCAGTTTTCAAGTAGACAAACAATTCGGTTTCGTTATCGCCAGCAGATGTTTCCAGCTTCTTCCTATTCGCCTGCATGGAGGTCAGCATTGCTTCTAGTCTGTTGATGTCAGCGTTTATCTTGTCTTGAAACGCCTGATGTTTGGCCTGCAGTTCATCTGTAGTGGTCTTCTCCAGTTCATCTAGTCGCTTCATCATGGCCTTCCTGAAATCCTTGATCTGGGTCAGGACATTATTCTTTTCTTGTTCAAGTTTTTTAAGTTTATCTTGTCTTTTTTTCTTCATCTTTTCCAGTTGAATTTGGATATTCTTCATGGAAGATTTGATGTCTTTGTATTCTCTGCTCTTCTTGACACCTTCGGCTGCTGTTGCTATATATGTCATTGTGCATGATCTGGAAAATAAAATATGTGACGAGATGTAGAACTTTAACCAGTTCTTGCACATCTTGATCGTGCTGTGAAACTGTGGACATGTATGAGGCACTGTTTAAATGATACCTTTAGTGTGTTATAAGGAGGAGAACATAAAACACATACAACTGATTTGTATGGAGGATCTAAGGAATTTCATCAAAAAAATTGAAAAATTGGATTTAATTTCGGTGAATTTGACCATGACCTCAGACCTTTAATCTATAAATGATTTTAAAGAAACTAAACCGCCAAATAACGGCAACATTACACTAAAAACCTGTTCAACAAAACTCTATCCAGGTGTTTAGGTCATATAATTATGTATAAATGCCAATTAAAAGCAAATGTTTATTCGCTGGTTCTTAAAATACCGGTGATTTTTTATGCGTCGAATTAATTATGAGTTGATAACTCTGAATTCGACGCTCCAGATGTGGGTTTGGCCTGGCTGGTTGAAGCAGTTTATATTGTGTCTATAGAGATAGGATTCTCAAAATTTAATTTATATATATAAACCTTGTCAGTAGGTTTATAAACAGTGCATATATTTTGTGAAATGTCGCTGTTTTTGGCAGGATAGCTACATATTAAGATATCTTCAAGTTATGTTAAAATATCCAGTAAGGACTGTGCTTTAAAAGTATCTGTAAATTAATAGATATATATTTAAAGAAACTAACCCGCCAAATAACATCAATTCCACTACAAATCCGGTTATCAAAACTCTATCCAAGTGTGTAGGTCATGTGATAATTTATATGTGCTGATTAAAATTATGGGTTTATTCATCAGTTCTTAAAATAGCTGTGATTGAATATGTGTAAAATGAATTATGAGTTTGTAACTCTTTGTATATCGCTCGGTTTTTTTTCCTGGCTGGTTAAAGCTTGTTATATGGTGTCTATAGAGAAATATAAAAAGATCGGACAGGGAAAGTAGCATTCAAGGAGGACAGTCAACCACAAAACACAGAAACAAACATGGAAACAGACAAACAAGAAGGCAAAAGTAATAATAAAAGTAAACGACATCACAAACACAAAAGGGTTGACAATAGGGCTACCGCCTTGGAACGGTCAGTGGCAAAGTATAGAGATTGGATTCTCAAAAAATGTAAGTTATATTTTTATATGAACGTCGCCATTAATAGGTTTAGAAACAGTGTACATCTGTTGATGATGGGATAGGGACTTTAACCCTTAACTCGCTAAGCACGACTATAATAGCCTTTGCATCCATTATAAACCCAATCGTAACTCGCAGGCTGATCAGGGTTTACAATGTCCGGCTGCTGATCAGTCATTTCCCCAAAACACCCCTTTGTCACATAAATGGAATGGTCTTAATTCAAAGAAAGAACAGTCCATTATATATATATATAGCGGGTTAATGGTTAAATGAAATTATGGTTATCTATAAATATATTATTGATAACGGTATCCTTCATATTCTTGAATTTAGGATAATTCATTATTTCTTATAAGACAGCTATAAATCAATTTAAAGACATCTCTTATTCTATTTTAACAAAACAGCACATTTCAGATATCCTGTATGGACTGCCATTTACAGATGGATCTATCTTTTATTCAAATTTAAGATATCCGTAATTCATTTATGATAAAATTAAATACATGTAGCAAACAATTACTAGAATGGGTGAAAATAAGGCACGATAACGGTGTGTTCCTTAACAAGTTATATAAAAATGAATTTTGTACAAGATAGAGAGGTTACCCGTATTTCCTCTGATAAAAACAAGAACGTCTCCGTAATAGAAGCGGCCCCAACCCCTTTTAAAAAAAAACAACCTTTTTTTTTTAAAAAAAATCAATACATGTTTGATCGTTTGTATAACCCTATTTAAAAAAGCAACATGTTTTAGCTCGACTATTCGAAGAATAAGAGAGCTTATGTACTCGGCGTCGGCGTCCCACATCAAGGTTTGCGTGTAAGTAATGTTGGTTCCTGTAACCCCTGGGCTCCCATGGAACCCAAATTCTGATAGCCCTTAAAGTGTTTCCCATTTCACATCAAATTATGCGTGTAAACTGTTTTTACAAGTCTATATCTCTTACATTTCTTATCCCAGCACAACCAAATTTGGCCATGAGCTTCCTTACAGTATTATCTTAAGGGCTGCTTAAGTAATTTTGGTTCCTGTAACCCCTGGGCTCCCATGGAACCCAAATTCTGATAAAGCCCTTAAAGCAATTTTGGATTAAAACTGATAAAGGTGTTTTTTTTAAATTCACACCCTGTCCCAAATTTTACTATAACTTGTATGAGATTCTAACAATAATTTTATATCGGCCCGAGTTTCTATACCCTCCCCGCCCCCAACCCCAACCCCACCCCACATTGTTTTAGCCTTGTTTTCTCATTGTATATACTGTCTATATAATTTATTATTCTCTGAAAAACCGAATAGTCGAGCATCGCTGTTCTCTGACAGCTATTGTTTTGGCCTTATAGCTGTTTGCATATACAATAAAGTAATATAAATGAAAGTTGTTATTCTACCATAGATTTTCATATATACTACTCAAAAGTTTGCTAAGCACCGAGATTTCAATTCAACATTTATGGTGGATGGTTTAACCAACAGCATAAACTCACAATTAATTTTCTTTTTCTGATTAATTTATGTGAAATTCATTATTTTATTGTCAAAAATTGATTAGAAAACAATTTTCTTGTGTATTTTTGCATGTAACCCTACAAAATACATCCTTCATCTTGGTTAAAAAATAAGGCGAAAAAGGTTTGGTACTTAGCAAACTTTGAGTAGTATATTATTGGTGCAATATAAAATCAACAATAAGTAACAGGGAAAAAAAATCTAATTCAAATTACGTAGAAAACTAATGGGACTGCGATGTAAACAAAATAATTATATAAATATTGCTGTGTGTCCCTTTAAGGTAAAAAATAGTATTTAACCACATACCTGTGGCCGAGGGTAACACATGTCCCACAGCATACGTTGTCATGCTTGCCACAATATGTATCTAGAAGGTTGGCATGATGCTGGGGACATCTCACAGTAGGTATGGACTGTGCTTGTTGTGGTCCCCGGGCCTTCATGCTGGTTTCGTCCAGGATCTGGTGCATTTTCATCTTGCCAAACCTATGGTGAAGCTGAGCACACGCGAGACAGAAATATTCATCACATTCTATGCAGAAGTTAACTGCCTCCACATGTTTTCCTTCTGCTGAGCATGATGCACAACAATAATCATAGAATTCATCACAACCCTTATCAATAGACTGAACGAATCCTCCCCCAGTCGCCATTTTGGGGTGTACTGATATTTAACCCTCTATCAAGCGTAAAGTTGAATGACAACCTAGTTTATACTCCAATACCCAGAAGCGAAATGTTGTAATTGTATTTTTACTTCCTAGTAGTCATTATTGATTAAACTTATACAGGGTAGATACTGGGAACCAGGGTAGATACTGGGAACCATAGTATATACTGGGAACCAGGGTAGATAAAGGGAACCAGTGAAGTAGGTACTGGGAACCAAGACAAATGTGGATCTATACTATACTGAACCAAACAGCTACCAATACCGTTAATATATTGATAATAGCAATCAATAAATCAAAACAAATTTCATTCTGAACGAGACAAATATCTTGTCGAAAACGACTGTAAATTAAAAAAATTCGTTTAAATCACCTGTCTCCAGTCGGCATATAATAAGTTCATGCATTAAAGGTATTGTCTACTGGTGCGTTAGCTGTTTGGTTCAGTATATATCAGTGGTTTTGATTACCTGTACAAACTATTGAACTGTTTATGCACTTTTAACAGTAGTTACTTTATTGTCGACTGAACGATAGATAAAATAGATTTTTTCTTTTAAAGGAACGAGACGTCCGTGGCCGAGTGGTTAACGTCTCTGACTTGAAATCACTTGCCCCTCACCGCTGTAGGTTCGATCCCTCAGTGGCCTAGGAATCTATGTGAGGAAGCTATCCAGCTGGCTTGCGGAACGTCGGTGGTTTTACCCAGGTGCCCGTCCGTGCACAAAAATTGCCCAGAGGGGCACCTGGGGTCTTCCTCCACCAATGGAAGCTGGAAAGTCGCCATATGACCTTAGCTGTTGGTGCGACTATACAATCCAATTCAATTCAATTTTAAAGGAACAAACGACAATCTGCATATTATATTGCACCACATATTTAAACATTTGGTATTATAACAAAAAACTAAACATTTTATTTAAATATATGCAAGCAGGTTTAAAGTTTAAATGATACTGGTTAAAAAAATCAAGGTGCTAATGTAAGTGCTTGATACAAAATGTGTGTCCCATTAAGTTGAAATAAATATTTGTGTAGCTTTACATACATCGAGATAAAATAGTAAAACTAAATCACTCTACAAGTCACTAAAGACTAAAAGGTCATACCGGTAATTTATAGTGCTCTGCAAGATAAAGTTTGCTTTTTAAATATTTTCACTCATTTTAATCTTTGGGCAGGGTCGTGTAGTGTCCCACTCAAGGTTTTTTACATAGTGTTATACAGGAAAATCTTCTTATCTGAAACTGCAAGAGCTAGAGATTAGTTTGTTCAATGGTGACCATGGGGTCAAACCAGGCCCTGCACTGGAGGGCGCAGTTTTACATCGTTATATATGAAAATATTTAAAATGTCTTTTTCTCTAAAATTTCAAGAGCTAAAGGTTTAATATTTTGCATGTAGCATAAGCTTATGGTCCTCTATCATTAGTTTGTTCAAATGTTTACCCTAGGATCAAATTTAGCTCCACCCCAGGGGTCACATGTAAACGTGACGTCTGAATAGAACACACTTCAAGTGTTCTTCTCTGAAACCACAAGGCATTGAGCTCTCATAATTATATTGCACTGCAGCATCAGCTTACATTTTACATAGAATTATAATAGGAAAAGTATTTCTTTTTTAGAAAGTCGGCTTCTCTGAAAAACAAGAGCTAGAGGTATAATATTTTGCATGTACCATAAGCTTATGGTTCTCTATCAAGTTTGTTCAAATCAAGAATTTCGGGTCAGATTTGGCCCCAACCCACGATAAGGAAAAGCCTTAAAAGAATTACTTCTCTGAAACAACAGTTTCTATACTTATTGAGCATGAACAGACGGATACAACCATCAACTATCATCGGGCCCGGGGTCCATGTCAACCTTGGGTCATAACTACGAACCGTGAGTTCCCACCACTATAACCATATATGATCTTACCTGGCATGAAAAGACGGATACAACCACTTCAAACAGCATCGACCCTGGAGCTATCCTCACCCCAGGGGATTATAATCCATGGGCAATAACTTGGAAGCTGTTGAGATCCCCACCCTATAACCAATATATACATTTACTGGGCGTAAACACCTTAAGACAGGCACAGGACTTTGCAACTGCGTGATCTAATTCTTATTCTGTTACGAATCAGAAGCTATTTTGACAATTGTTTCTTCTTTGTGAAGATTATCAGTAGTCGAGCGATATAGGTCCATTTTTGGCCCTCTTGTTCATAAGCTATGTTAGAGGGAATGACCTTTGCTGAACAGTATTTACATAAATACGCTCAATTGCACTGCGGTCAAACAATATAGCAGACATTGCATCACAGGATAAATATACTAAAATAAAAGTAATACCCAGTACTTGAATATTGTCTACTAAACTACCAAGGTAGGAATTTAGGAATTGTCATTCAGTATGCACAGTTTAATATGTGTTGACCTGCAGGTCAGTACTGTTCCTTGCAGACTATATATGGACCTTTATGGTGTTTGTTTTACTTGCTTGGTAGTAACAGTCAGGTATGCTTGTGTTTACAGATGTTGACAGCCAATATTTTCGAATCGTTCCAAGAGGCTGACCTGAACAACGAGAAGCAGTTGGTCAAGGTCCGGCAAGAGGTGAGTCGGTTTATCTAACATCTTCAGTGAGTAAATAGTATAAGTTTTGTTTGCCTATTAATCAAATTATTTCATATTGATCAGTTATTACTATTCCTCCGTCTGTCATATTGACCTTTAGCATTTGCCCTCTGGCCAATATGACAGGCCCTAGACTCTACGAATAACTGGCTATTTATATTTAATAATGACTTATTTTATCATAATACCATAGAAATTAAGGCAATTTTATGTGTTAAAATTAATAACAGGGCCAATATGCTGATATTGACCTCGCTGTATTGACAATACCAGCTTCTACTGTGCCGACACTGGTATTGACCTCGCTGTATTGAGCCAATACCAGCTCTACTGTGCCCATACTGGTATTGACCACGCTGTATTGAGCAATACCAGGTCTACTGTGCTCATCTCTGGTATTGACCTCGCTGTATTGAGCCAATACCAGCTCTACTGTGCGCATACGGATATTGACCTCGCTGTATTGAGCCACTACCAGCTCTACTGTGCCCATACGGATATTTACCTCGCTGTATTGAGCCAATACCAGCAGCTACTGTGCCCATGACGGATATTGACCTCGCTGTATTGGGCCAATACCAGCTCTACTGTGACCATACGGATATTGACCTCGCTGTATGTGGCCAATACCAGTTCTACTGGGCCCATACAGATCGCCTGTATTGGGCCTGTTAGAATTCATAGGATGTACACTGGAATGTTCATATAACATTAATAGAAGCAGAGTTGAATGATAATCTAAGCACACATCTGTCACACTTTGTCTTGAGTGACAGTCTGGCACATGTAAATGCATTCAAAATTCTTGACAACTCTATAATAAATATATTGAGATCTCTCAGAAATAGGTATCACATCGGTAATTTTTATAGTATTATGTTTTGTACATGGTTCTAATGGTTTGCCACGTGTGGTTCCGGGGGCCATTGGTTACGGGACAAAGAATAGGGCCACTGCAGATCCGTTGGAGGGGAGGCAAAGGGGTAGAACCCCCCCCCCCCCCACCAAATTCATGATCATTTTATCCAGCGTAAATGGAGTGTCTACAATAGAATTTGCAGCAACTCTGCAGTATCAGGTGTGAAAAGGTTCTATGCCCGTTCTCCATATTTATCTCGATTACATGGCGATAAGCCTGGCATGTTCATTCTGTTAGGCGCCATATAACCTTTTCATTGTGTTGATGCGCTTAAACCCCAATTCACTTCAATCTAATGGTGTTTGTAGCGTACACATGACGACCTTTTGTTAAAAGCGTTAGAGCTCTAGTACAAACAGTCAGACCATATCTTCCTTGTGTATGGCACTTATTATAATGCAATCTCTTGGGTCAACAGCCCTCGATTGACACTTAGGGATGCACTTTGTCTCCATCATCC